>CAVLJG010003445.1:0-242776 GCA_963669975.1 Acanthoscelides obtectus
CATGAGACTGGATGAGTTTACTCCACAGTTGCGTGACGTAAGCTAGGAGGTCCCCTGTGGATCGTTGGTGCCGGAAACCGTACTGCCTGTCGCTAATCAAGCTGTGACGTTCGAGGTAGTCCAGAAGCTCGCGATTTATGCACCTCTCCATCACTTTACTTATAACAGAAAGCAGAGCTATAGGCCTGTAGTTGTAAGGGTCGGTTTTAGATCCTTTGTTTTTTTTTTTTTTTTTTTTTTTTTTTTTTTTTTTTTTTTTTAAGGTGTCTATCTTTGGGATTCTTCTACAAAATATTGGGCAATCCTCCAAACCTAGGGAGACCAGCCGTTTTTGATGGAAAAAATGGTTTCAGTCCCTAGTTTTACAGAAAAGAAATGGAACTGAAAATGAGCGCAAATATGAAAGTTCTGAAATTTATTACTATATAATAGGTTTGTATTGAATGTTTGTTTTCATAGGTTGTGCGATGTTGCCAGATTTTATTACTTCATAGGTTTTCGTGTTGTATATATTTTTAATAATTAAATTGGTATTTACGACTTCGAACTCCACAGCCCTACATAAAGTCATATGTACTAGGGATGTGCTCTGCTCACGCGCGCCGCGACTCAAAGCGGAAGACATTCTAGACTAAAACGAAGCTGCTACGCATGGAAATGCATATTTTTATTAATTTTCTTCGATACGACAACGTCGCGGTTCCATTCTGAAAATGTCATGGTTAAGAAGGCTTATATACCTTTCACCCTACTGAGCGAGGGCCGTGGCAAATGCTTGTTCCGGAAGTTGTTGTATCCAGTATACAACTTCTTCCCGTCCAAGTGATTGTGCACGCGTTAAGGAATACCTCAGTACCGATTGCCGGGTGGCGGTACAAGTCCGCCAACGGGCCACTTTAGGTCTATTTAACATCACTAACACGTAAAAAGAAGGTGGTAGACAAGGACCAGTCCACCGAGGCAGTACCACCCGCTAGCTTTTCCCAGGGTGTCTTATAAATGTCCGCATGTTTCCACACCTAAGCTATGCAGTCGGTTATCTGCCAAAACAAAGAAATTAATGATGATGGACCCCTCGAGCACTAAAAACTCCGGACGTAAACTCACTCCACTCTCGGAATGTCCGGGTGGAGGGTGGGCTCGAGGGAACAACATCGAAGATAAAATTTGTTTTTCGAACATCTGCGGGATCAACAGCAACATTGATGCTGTTCATCACTACCTGCAATCGAATCGTCCCGCCGTGCTTTTCTTGGCGGAGACAAAAATCTTAGAGACTGCATCGATTAACCATCTCAACTTCCCAAACTACGAGGTGCACTCCAATCTGAGAAAGAACGGGGGAGTTGTGGCTTTTGTCCGCAGCAGTCTTTCCTGCTCCAGGGATCTTTCTTTGGAATCAGACCGGAAGGACATTCTGTGGCTTCGCCTCAACTCCAAAACATCACCCAAATTTATTTGCTGCCTTTAATCGCTCTCCCTCGAACCATAACTGGGATGACCTACTCGAATACCTCGCCGTCCAGATCGACTTCCTGAACATCAATCACCCCGCTTCAGAGGTAGTTCTTCTCGGTCGAAGTGTTCGCTCTTACTCAAGGGCTCACCCAGCTGGTGACGAGCCCTACTTTTTTCCCCCGCGTCTCGTCACACGCCAGTAGCCTGCTGGATCTCTTTCTGACCACGCATCCTGCCCCTTACAGCACTGTTGTCCTGTCCCCCCTGGGTAACTCAGATCACGGTGTTGTGGAGGTTAGGTTTCGGTCAGAAGCCGCTGTGGCAGCAGAAACTCGCACAGGCCGCAAAACTTGGCATTACGGACATGCCGACTGGGAGGGGCTCAGAGACTTCTTCTCTAGCTTTCCTTGGAGAGATGTCTGTTTCACTGACGCGGATGCGCCGACTGTCTGTTCTTCAATAACCGAAATTATCCACGTCGGAATGGAGGAATACATTCCTCACACAGTGAAAGTTCCTAAACCAGGGCTGGTTCAACAAATCGTGTGACACTGCTCGCCAGCAGAAGATCAAGGCCCACAGAACCTACTTACAAAATCCCACTGTAGAGAACAGACAAGCCGACGTCGAGTCCAGAAACAAATATAACGAAGCGGTTCGCAATGCCAAAAACCAGCATGATATAAAAGTTAGGCACAGGGTAATGTCGCAGCGAAATGGCAGTCGGTCTTTCTGGACGCTGACCAAGCAGATTGAAAAGAACTTCTCACACAGTAGCCTTCCACCACTTACGTGTCAGGATGGAACTATTGTATTCGACTCAAAGGCCAAGGCGGAAGTGCTAACCAAGATCTTTGCTGCCAACTCCACCATGGACGTCCCCACCAACGCCCAAGTGCCGTCAATTCAAAGGGTTCCCCACACTATGCGGGAGGTAACATTCAGGCATAAGACCGTAAGACGAGTGCTTTTGTCGCTCGAAATCAACAAAGCTTCTGGTCCGGACTTGATTCCTGCCATTGTACTGAAGAGATGTGCAGCGGAGCTTGCTCCAGTTCTTTCGCGTCACTTCCAGATATCTTATGAATCCGGCACCTTCCCAGAAAACTGGAAATTTGCTCATGTACAGCCCATCCCAAAAAAAGGATCTAAGACCGACCCTTACAACTACAGGCCTATAGCTCTGCTTTTTGTTATAACTAAAGTGATGGAGAGGTGCATAAATCGCGAGCTTCTGGACTACCTCGAACGTCACAGCTTGATTAGCGACAGGCAGTACGGTTTCCGGCACCAACGATCCACAGGGGACCTCCTAGCTTACGTCACGCAGCTGTGGAGTAAACTCATCCAGTCTCATGGTGAGGCTCATGTCGTCGCTCTTGACATCACGAAAGCGTTCGATCAGCTGTGGCACGCTGCCCTCTTGAGCAAACTTCCATCCTATGGCCTCCCAGAAAAGCTTTGCAGATGGGTGGCTGACTTTATCTCTGGCCGCAAGATATCCGTCGTAATTGACGGATTCTCCTCTTCATCCCACAACGTCAACGCGGGTGTTCCCCAGGGATCGGTCTTGGCCCCAACACTGTTTCTCTTACATATCAACGACCTCCTTTCCTGCACGATCAACCCAATCCACAGCTTCGCTGATGACAGCACTCTACATGCAGGAATTCAGAGTGACAAGCCGATCTCTGCCGCTGAGCTGGAAAAAAGAAGACTAGCGACGACTTCCTCTCTGACAAGAGACCTGGAGGCTATCACTGCTTGGGGACGCAACAATCTTGTACAGTTCAATGCTTCCAAAACACAGTACTGTACTTTGACGAACAAAAAGCGTCCTAGCGCTCATACAGTTTCGATGGACGGTCGAGTTCTACCAAAGAGCCATTCATTTCGGCTGGTCGGAGTCCAGATCACCGAGGACCTGATCTGGCACGAACACATCTCTTCAATAGCTGCAGCTGCTGGGAAAAAGCTAGGCTATTTGTTTAGGGCTAAAAAGTACTTTTCTCCGCATGACCTTCTCACTCTATACAAGGCCCAGATAAGGCCTAGCCTCGAGTATTGCTCACATATTTGGGGTGCTGCCGCCCCGACTACATTGTCCATGCTCGATGCTGTCCAGAGGAGGTCGGTCCGACTGATCGATGACTCTTCTCTAACAGACAGTCTCGGGACTCTTTCGCGCCGGCGGGTCGTCGGCGATCTAGCTCTTTTCTATCGCTACACCAACGGGCTTTGCTCCTCAGAGCTCTATTCCATGATGACACCGCGCGATGTGCCTGCCGGACAGACCCGCCTGACTTCGGCGTCCCATCCTAACTGTGTCAAACTTCGTACATCCAGAACTGGCCGATACGACCGCTCCTTTGTCCCGAGGGTGTCTAGATTGTGGAACAATCTACGGGAGGAAGCTTTTCCCAGTTCTACTAACCTTAGGCAGTTCAAACATCGTATTAACAAAATTTCTTTGGGATCATCATAGCAGCCGCGATGTTCCGGCATTTAGGCTTCTGCCTGCGCGGCTGTTTCGATATAAAAAAAAAACCATTTAAACTGGGTGTTCGGATTTATATGTCACTTAGTATATTTTTAAACTTACCCTGTATACCGCAGTTTCATTAATATTAAATAGGGAAAAATTATAATAGATTGAGGTAAACTACTTCACGAAGGCAAATGTCAAAGCTTCTCTGTCAAGATCGGGGTGTAATAATAAACAGTATAATGAGTTAATGTTTTATTTTACACATTTTTTACAAATTATGTAATTCGATGATTGACCATGCACACTACGTTCGCTCGTACTAAACATATCAGTATTGTATTTTGGGAAAATCCTGTCTTTTTGTACTGAATACTTTAAATCACAAATAAACACACATATATGTACATGGATCTATCGGTTAGGCGTACAATAATCTTTTTAACAACAATGTTCGTTGGACACGCAATAAAAAAACACAACATGTATGTGATGGAGCATTCGATTGAATTGATATCAAAACCGTTTTACAGTCCGCAAGATTATTGAGTGATTCTTTCATAGATGGACGTTCACAACGATCCTAGTGAGCAAACGTGGAATGACTGTTTGCGCCCTAAAAACTACCTAGTCTGCGAGTTGACATCTTATAGGTTTTTTTGACGTTTTGTAGGTTTTTTACATGATACTTTTGTTACTGGTACGTGCCATCTTTTCATGTACATCTGCAGACTGGTGAACAGTGGAAAAACAGTTTGGATGACAAAAGACGGTAACTATTAAAATACTCCCACTTCGATGTACATGACGGTCCACCAAGTTCCACACGAACGTTACGATTTTGTAGAACCTCTTGTGTTTGTTAAATTAGACCATAAAAATGTGTACTTTCACGTATCATAGAATAGGTTTGCTTACGGGAAAATAAACCTCAAGTTAGGCCTCACATTTCGTACATATTCTAATAATCTACAAGAACTATTCTGGTATACGTTGATTTGATTTTAAAACCGTTGGTACCTATACGTATATCAATGAACAAATATGTCAGTATACATTTGATACTACATTTTCCAACAAGAACTTAAATCGTCACTACATTATTCATTATTCTCATGGAGGGTACTTGTCAAAACACTTATTTATTACAAAATTTCGTGATACCATGTCAAAATTTATCTCCTCCGATTTGCGACCATTTATGCAAGCGAAATGTGTTCATGAACAACGCTCGACAGAGGCGTCGTATACAAAGAAAGCTAAATTTGTCGTGAGAAGTGTGTATCAACACATATTAGAAAGAAATAGAAGCCGGCTCAAGAGCGAAGGTAATCACCACATTGCCTAGCAACGGCGACGCAGAAGGTCAATGCAGTGTGACGCGTTGCTAATATGTTACACCACAAAATGTTTGCACGCGCTTCTAAAATAGGTTAGGTCACTGTCCAACCTAAGATAGAGCTCCGTTCGAATATCTATTAGTTTGTTTTCATTTTGACCAGAATTATCTGTTTCAATTTTGATGCGACTTGTGTTTTAATTTATTTTGAAATTATCTTCGATTTCCACCGATGGTGATAAAATCAACACATTTTGAGTTATCGTTAAGCCAGAACGACACTCCCCAATGGGTACTGACCAAAATCGCTCATCTATGATCATGGAGGTGGAAACCTTGCCTTGGAATGTACAAGATGCGGTGTTACCAAGCGAATCAATGATGCAATGTTGCAAAATTTGTGACGATCCAGACCTAAAATGGAGCCATCCAGAATCGATCTTCATTTTGACCAGAATTATCTATTTCAATTTTGATGCGACCTGTGTTTTAATTTATTTTGAAATTATCTTCGATTTTCACCGATTATGATGAAATCAACACATTTTGAGTTATTGTTAGGTGAAAACCATTTCGAACCAGGACGACACTCCCCAATGAGCGTTAGATGGGTACTGACCAAAATCGCTCGTCCTTGATCATGGAGGTGGAAACCTTGCCTTGGAATGTACAAGATGCGGTGTTACCAAGCGAATCAATGATGCAATGTTGCAAAATTTGTGGCGATCCAGACCTAAATGGAGCCATCCAGAATCGATCTTCATTTTGACCAGAATTATCTATTTCAATTTTGATGCGACTTGTGTTTTAATTTATTTTGAAATTATCTTCGATTTCCACCGATGATGATGAAGTCAACACATTTTGAGTTATCTTTAGGTAAAAACCATTTCAAACCAGGACGACACTCCCCAATGAGCGTTAGATGGGTACTGACCAAAATCGCTTGTCTATGATCATGGAGGTGGAAACCTTGCCTTGGAATGTACAAGATGCGGTGTTACCAAGCGAATCAATGATGCAATGTTGCAAAATTTGTGGCGATCCAGACCTAAAATGGAGCCATCCAGAATCGATCTTCATTTTGACCAGAATTATCTATTTCAATTTTGATGCGACTTGTGTCTTAATTTATTTTGAAATCATCTTCGATTTCCACCGATGGTGATGAAATCAACACATTTTGAGTTATCTTTAGGTGAAAACCATTTCAAACCAGGACGACACTCCCCAATGAGCGTTAGATGGGTACTGACCAAAATCGCTCGTCCTTGATCATGGAGGTGGAAACCTTGCCTTGGAATGTACAAGATGCTGTGTTACCAAGCGAATCAATGATGCAATGTTGCAGAATTTGTGGCGATCCAGACCTAAAATGGAGCCATCCAGAATCGATCTTCATTTTGACCAGAATTATCTATTTCAATTTTGATGCGACTTGTACTTTAATTTATTTTGAAATTATCTTCGATTTCCACCGATGTGATGAAATCAACACATTTTGAGTTATCTTTAGGTAAAAACCATTTCAAACCAGGACGACACTCCCCAATGAGCGTTAGATGGGTACTGACCAAAATCGCTCGTCTATGATCATGGAGGTGGAAACCTTGCCTTGGAATGTACAAGATGCGGTGTTATCAAGCGAATCAATGATGCAATGTTGCAAAATTTTTGGCGATCCAGACCTAAAATGGAGCCATCCAGAATCGATCTTCATTTTGACCAGAATTATCTATTTCAATTTTGATGCGACTTGTGTTTTAATTTATTTTGAAATTATTTTCGATTTTCACCGATTATGATGAAATCAACACATTTTGAGTTAGCTTTGGGTAAAAACCATTTCAAACCAGGACGACACTCCCCAATGAGCGTTAGTTGGGTACTGACCAAAATCGCTCGTCTATGATCATGGAGGTGGAAACCTTGCCTTGGAATGTACAAGATGCGGTGTTATCAAGCGAATCAATGATGCAATGTTGCAAAATTTTTGGCGATCCAGACCTAAAATGGAGCCATCCAGAATCGATCTTCATTTTGACCAGAATTATCTATTTCAATTTTGATGCGACTTGTGTTTTAATTTATTTTGAAATTATTTTCGATTTTCACCGATTATGATGAAATCAACACATTTTGAGTTAGCTTTGGGTAAAAACCATTTCAAACCAGGACGACACTCCCAATGAGCGTTAGATGGGTACTGACCAAAATCGCTCGTCTATGATCATGGAGGTGGAAACCTTGCCTTGGAATGTACAAGATGCGGTGTTATCAAGCGAATCAATGATGCAATGTTGCAAAATTTGTGGCGATCCAGACCTAAAATGGAGCCATCCAGAATCGATCTTCATTTTGACCAGAATTATCTATTTCAATTTTGATGCGACTTGTGTTTTAATTTATTTTGAAATTATCTTCGATTTTCACAGATTATGATGAAATCAACACATTTTGAGTTATCTTTGGGTAAAAACCATTTCAAACCAGGACGACACTCCCCAATGAGCGTTAGATGGGTACTGACCAAAATCGCTCGACTATGATCATGGAGGTGGAAACCTTGCCTTGGAATGTACAAGATGCGGTGTTACCAAGCGAATCAATGATGCAATGTTGCAAAATTTGTGGCGATCCAGACCTAAAATGGAGCCATCCAGAATCGATCTTCATTTTGACCAGAATTATCTATTTCAATTTTGATGCGACTTGTGTTTTAATTTATTTTGAAATTATCTTCGATTTTCACCGATTATGATGAAATCAACACATTTTGAGTTATCTTTAGGTAAAAACCATTTCAAACCAGGACGACACTCCCCAATGAGCGTTAGATGGGTACTGACCAAAATCGCTCGTCCTTGATCATGGAGGTGGAAACCTTGCCTTGGTATGTACAAGATGCGGTGTTACCAAGCGAATCAATGATGCAATGTTGCAAAATTTGTGGCGATCCAGACCTAAAATGGAGCCATCCAGAATCGATCTTCATTTTGACCAGAATTATCTATTTCAATTTTGATGCGACTTGTGTTTTAATTTATTTTGAAATTATCTTCGATTTTCACCGATTATGATGAAATCAACACATTTTGAGTTATCTTTGGGTAAAAAACCATTTCAAACCAAGACGACACTCCCCAATGAGCGTTACATGGATACTGACCAAAATCGCTGGTCTATGATCATGGAGGTGGAAACCTTGCCTTGGAATGTACAAGATGCGGTGTTACCAAGCGAATCAATGATGCAATGTTGCAGAATTTGTGGCGATCCCGACCTAAAATGGAGCCATCCAGAATCGATCTTCATTTTGACCAGAATTATCTATTTCAATTTTGATGCGACTTCTGTTTTAATTTATTTTGAAATTATCTTCGATTTCCACCGATTATGATGAAATCAACACATTTTGAGTTATCTTTAGGTAAAACCATTTCAAACCAGGACGACACTCCCCAATGAGCGTTAGATGGGTACTGACCAAAATCACTCGTCCTTGATCATGGAGGTGGAAACCTTGCCTTGGAATGTACAAGATGCGGTGTTACCAAGCGAATCAATGATGCAATGTTGCAAAATTTGTGGCGATCCAGACCTAAAATGGAGCCATCCAGAATCGATCTTCATTTTGACCAGAATTATCTATTTCAATTTTGATGCGACTTGTGTTTTAATTTATTTTGAAATTATCTTCGATTTTCACCGATTATGATGAAATCAACACATTTTGAGTTATCTTTGGGTAAAAACCATTTCAAACCAAGACGACACTCCCCAATGAGCGTTACATGGATACTGACCAAAATCGCTGGTCTATGATCATGGAGGTGGAAACCTTGCCTTGGAATGTACAAGATGCGGTGTTACCAAGCGAATCAATGATGCAATGTTGCAGAATTTGTGGCGATCCCGACCTAAAATGGAGCCATCCAGAATCGATCTTCATTTTGACCAGAATTATCTATTTCAATTTTGATGCGACTTCTGTTTTAATTTATTTTGAAATTATCTTCGATTTCCACCGATTATGATGAAATCAACACATTTTGAGTAATCTTTAGGTAAAAACCATTTCAAACCAGGACGACACACCCCAATGAGCGTTAGATGGGTACTGACCAAAATCGCTCGTCGATCATGGAGGTGGAAACCTTGCCTTGGAATGTATAAGATGCGGTGTTACCAAGCGAATCAATGATGCAATGTTGCAGAATTTGTGACGATCCAGACCTAAAATGGAGCCATCCAGAATCGATCTTCATTTTGAGCAGAATTATCTATTTCAATTTTGATGCGACTTGTGCTTTAATTTATTTTGAAATTATCTTCGATTTCCACCGATGGTGAAGAAATCAACACATTTGAGTTATTGTTAGGTGAAAACCATTTCAAACCAGGACGACACTCCCCAACGAGCGTTAGATGGGTACTGACCAAAATCGCTTGTCTATGATCATGGAGGTGGAAACCTTGCCTTGGAATGTACAAGATGCGGTGTTACCAAGCGAATCAATGATGCAATGTTGCAGAATTTGTGGCGATCCAGACCTAAAATGGAGCCATCCAGAATCGATCTTCATTTTGACCAGAATTATCTATTTCAATTTTGATGCGACTTGTGCTTTAATTTATTTTGAAATTATCTTCGATTTCCACCGATGGTGATGAAATCAACACATTTTGAGTTATTGTTAGGTGAAAACCATTTCAAACCAGGACGACACTCCCCAATGAGCGTTAGATGGGTACTGACCAAAATAGCTCATCTATGATCATGGAGGTGGAAACCTTGCCTTGGAATGTACAAGATGCGGTGTTACCAAGCGAATCAATGATGCAATGTTGCAGAATTTGTGGCGATCCCGACCTAAAATGGAGCCATCCGGAATCGATCTTGAACAGATTCCACCCAATTCACAATTAAAAAATGCGTACGTTCAAAACAAGACCGTTATTTGGGCGTAGAGAATAAACTAAGCAGATATTCAACTTGCATCTTAATTCAAGGAATTGATGATGAGCTTCGCTATATCTCCGGTTTCTATCTCTTTCTAACATATGTGTCTATACACACCGACAAATTTGGTTCTCAGTGTAGACAGTTATTTGTGATCAATCAGAATAATAACTGATGTCCCATCGTACGTATCACCTGCTTAAGGATCACATAGCAAATTGTTACGCAAAGCCGTGGATTACACAGCCTAGCAAGAAAGAAATATTTCTAGGACGCAGCCCGCACTGTAAACCAAATTGAGTTACCTATAAACCATCAAAAATATAAGTTCGACAGTTCAAGTCCAAAAATTTTTGTTTATAACAAGCCAAAATTGAAACAGCTCATGTTACATCTCACATACGAGGGGTGTCTCAAAAATAAGATTCCCAACTCAGTATCTTCTATCTCACGATGCTAGGCGAAATCTGGCAACGCCGTCGTGTTTGTCGACTCCCCACCATCGAACAACAAGCGCCTATTTGCGATGCTCAGTACTGGCCCGACGGCCATGCGCAATCGAGCTTTTCATCGCCGTTACCGTCAGGTGCGAAATCAAAAATTCCTTGTGCCTGAAAAAGTGTGGGAACCTTATTTTTTGGAATAACCCTAAGTGGTTGCATATACTTCGTGCGCCTTCTAGTCCACTAGACCCAACAGACTGACGACGGATACCGACTTTGCAATTACTATAACCTAAAGGCTGAGGTGTCTCGGACAGCCTTGACAGAAGGTACGACGAATAGTATTGTCGAACTCAAATCGCTTGCATGAATGTCATCAACTGGCCAAAAAAGACATGAGATTATTTATCAGAACAAAAAGTCGACAGCAATGAAAATGATCAATAAGGTATATTATTTCCAGTTACTATTATTTTCATTTGTCTGTTCTACATTGTATATCGCTGGTGTACGTAGGCGGTCCGATAAGTACTTAGCCTATAAAAGAAATACGAAACTTTTTTAAAAGTGGCGATTTATTTCTTCTTCTTTTTCTTCTTTCTTTAACCCGTCTGAAAAATACGTTTTTTGAAGGTTTGCAAAGTAAGCCTCTGTAGCGGCGATAACCTCCTCATTCGACTCAAATCGCTGCCAGGCGAATGAATTTTTCAAGTTTGGAACCAAAAAGTCGCCGGGGCCAAATCTGGAGAATACGGTGGACGGGGCAGCAGTTCGTTGCCTAATCATAGTGGACGAGCACTTTTTCTTCGCCAAATGGGACCGTTTTATCTGCAATTCGGCGTCAAGTCGGCCCAATAGTTCATAGAACCTTGTGACCGTTTTACCCTTCTAGAGGTAGTCATGTAGATCACACCTTGTGAATCCCAGAAAACGGCGGCCATCACCTTTCCGGTCGATAGGACAGTCTTCACCTTCTTCAAAGCACGTTCGCCACTGTTTGGCTGTTCCTTGATCTCTGGTATGTACCCTTGGTTCCATGCTTTGTCGGCAGCCACGAAACGATGCAGAAACCCATACGGATTGCGCCTAAACAGCGCCAAACACTGCTCTGAAGGCGTTGTCCTCCGTGGTAGCCGTTTTCGGGGTACCTGGACGTGGCTCATAGAAAACCGACATGCGACCACGTTGAAACTCGATGTAGATATCACCTTGTGAATCTCAGAAAACGGTGGCAATCACCTTTCCGGTCGATAGGACAGTTTTTGCCTTTTCCAGAGCACGTTCGACACTGTTTCGACTGTTCCTTGATCTCTGGTGTGTACCAATGGATCCATGCTTCGTTGACAGTCACGGAACGATGCAGAAACCCCTACGGATTGCGCTTAAACAGCGCCAAACACTGCTCTGGAGGGGTCTCATGGTTGTTGTCGCGCGGACATCTTTCTCATGTACAATATTTTACGCAGGATGTCCCACGCGGTCTTTTGAGATGCCTAGTACCTCAGCTACCTCGCGCACCTTTAATCGGCGGTCTGCTAATACGAGATCGTGGATTTTTGTCGCGTTGTCCTCCGTAGTAGCCGTTTTCGGGGTACCTGGACGTGGCTCATCGATAACCGACGTACGATCACGTTAGAACTCGGTAAACCAATTTTGACGGTCGCCATCGAAGGAGAGCATCCAAGTGCTCTTTGATTTCGCTGAGCGATTTCCCTTCCGAAAACAAGAATCGAATCACCGACCGATATTGCCCTATTTTCATTGTTCTAAAATCCGCGGACACTCCCGCTTCCACGCGCGGTCTAAACAAAACTACTAGTCCGATTCGACTGAAATTTTGACAGTAGCCTTAGACCAAGTACTTATCGGACCGCCATCGTAATTCATTTCTTCGGCCAGTTGAATGCCGAATCCTACCCTTATTGCTAAATACGATAACCACCACCGTTTCATGCGTTGCTCCGAAGAAAATGTCTAGAGTGGTGTCAAGTAAAACTCGTTGATGATTGGTTCGTCGAGATGGTAGCTTGGTCACCGCACCCTGCCGGAAGGCGACCGCAGATGCGACCTGATGTACCCTGTGCGGTAGTCCATTACGGGGGCCCGGTGAGAGCTCTGCGATCCCCTACGGCTTCTTCGGCTCCATCTGTAGGAACATACATTTGACGATCAAATATACTAAGTGACATATAAATCCGAACACCCAGTTTAAATGGTTTTATTTTAATAAAAGTTGGTGAATGTATTTATCTTACTGTAAATAACAAGTGAAAAAATTTTCAGCCTTATCAGTTGGACATTCCGGTTTTTATACTGCTTTTCTTTAATTCACTAACGCTCTAAAAATGAATATTTCAGCCGCAGTAAAGAATCAACGTTGGCGGATTTTGGTTCTTGACATCCTTTACGATCGGTTACGATGCTTAGAGTAGGGAGACCTGTACGATTTCGTCAACTTAGTGAGTTTGATAGGGGCCGTATAGTGGGACTTCGGGAAGCTGGACTTTCTTTTCGGGCAATTGCAGTTAGAGTGCAAAGAAGTGTAGACACTGTGGTTAGGTGTTGTCAGGCATGGCTTCGAGAAGGCCGTACGCAAAGAGCAAGGGGCACTGGACGCCGCCGTAGAACAACAGACCGTGAAGATCGCCGCCTAAGATTATTGGCCTTAAGGGACCGTTTCTCCACTGCTAGGTCCATTGCAAATGAATGGTTTGCAGAACACGGAAGACCTATTGGCATGCGAAGTGTTTCCCGACGAATGAGAAGTTTTGGCTTGTTTTCATACCGGCCACACTGGGTCCTCCCTTTAACTCGAGAACATGGTTCCAGGTCACCTTTAATCTTCATCAGAGGTAACATGAACGCGCAGCGTTATATCCACGAAGTTCTAGAACCCCATCTTTTACCCTATCTTGACACCCTGGCAGATCCAACTTTCCAACAAGATAATGCCCGACCACATGTTGCAAGAGTCACAATAGACTTCTTTCAACATAATGATGTCACATTGTTACCATGGCCACCAAGATCTCCCGACTTATCCCCAATTGAGCACGTGTGGGACATGATGGATAGGAGATTGCTCAATTTGCAACGTCCTCCTCAGACTCTAGAAGCACTTCGAGAGGAGTTGGTGGTTGCCTGGAATGAGATACCACAGGAGGACATTGACCACCTGATCAGAAGCATGCCTAGGCGCGTTGGAGAATGCGTAGCACATCAGGGTGCATCCACACATTATTAAAGGTCAAAGGGCTTTAAAGCAGTGCAATCATTTTGAATTTTTTATCATTTACTTATTATGCTTCATTAAGTACTTATACAAAATTTTATTAAAATAAAACCATTTAAACTGGGTGTTCGGATTTATATGTCACTTAGTATATAATAAGGAGAAAACTATATTGGTTTTTCAAATTAAGATTTAGAGTAATCAATGGTAATGCTCATTACATATAAAAAAATGCACGATCTATATTGTCGGTACGTTGAGTACGAGGGCGGTCCGGTAAGTACTTTTACGTAGATGGCTACTGTCAAAATTTCAGCCGAATCGAACTCGTGGGTTTGTTTGGGTACGAACTGCTGCCTCATCCACCGTATTCTCCAGATTTGGCACCGTGTGACGTCTCTTTGTTTCCAAACTTGATTCACTCGCTGGGCGGAAATTTAAGTCGAATGAGGAAGTTATCGCCGCCACGGAGACCTACTTTGTAGACCTCAGAAAACGTATTTTTCAGATGGGTTAAAGGAGTTGAAGCATCGCTGGGCCACGTGCATCGAGCATAAGGAAGACTATATTGAGAAATACCCAAAATTTTCGTTTTTCTTCTGTAGGCTTAGTACTTATCGAACCGCCCTCGTATATCGTCATTCTACCATTTAGGCACCTCATACTATAATATAAGATACTAATGATTATGGATAATGATATCAACCTTTTGGAAGTTTTATTTAGCGTAAATCATTTCGTTTTCTGGCATGAAAAAATGTTACGCCGTTTCTCGTTATCGCTTATCATCAAACATTTTGCTTCTGAAGTAGCTATTTTATATACCCACAGAGGAATATCGAATCATGTATATTAATGAAAAAGTTCAGATACATGACGTTCGTGCTTCAAAAACATTTCGTATATTGATGTTAAATAAACCGCAACTATCAACATGGTATACTTATCTATAAAATCCTCGTGACAAGAAAAAATGGAAGAGCAGGCTCACGTACTGTCTATTTCTAATATACTATAAATCTATCTATTTGATATAGAAAATGCTATATATATATGTATATCTACTGTGTTATTATACCTCAACGTGAACAGTCATGTAACATGATCCAATTCTTCAACTTTTGGAACCTAAACCTCAATAAATTAATTTTATAATGATAATATTAATAATAATAATAATAATTCGGCTTTATTTATATAAAGTATGAAAAGGCCAAGTGTCGCTAAAAAAGCGTTTGAACTGTGCAAAAATGAATTTGATATGAATTAAAATAACGTAAGAACCGTTGTTTGTCTCCTTTCAAAATATGTTTTCGCGCAAGGTCTAATTTTAAATGTTTTAATACAAATTTATTGAAAAAATGTTTTGCTGAAGGTAAATTCCAATACGGTTCCAAAGATCTATAGTTCTATCTAATTAGTTTGAAAATATCGTAATTGTAATTAGTCTTTATGTACAGGGTGCTCAACTAGGAATGAAAGGTACTATATCTGGGAACCAACCGGGAAAATATTTTCGAGTTTCTGGAATGTCCGCTAGGGGGTGTAACTGCAATCCTGAATCTGAAAAAATGATGTTGTAAATTCCGCTATATTAACCTAAAAAATGCTCGATCCTTAAAGTCAAGGATAATGTGAACTTTTTGTTTGTATCTCTAAAAATACCACCCTGTATCTTCGAAACGGCTGATCCGATCTTAACAAACTCGAGCTAGTTGAAAAGAGCTATTCTTGGGCTACAAACTTTATGATATTTGAAGTTTTGTTAGTTTCACATATGGCCGCTAGAGGGATTGTTTCGATATTCCGACAGAAGTGGTGAATTTTCTCAATAAAATTAAATGCGTTGGTATGTATAAAAAGTAGCTAAATGATGTCTAAATAATCTCGCAAAAACCGGATCTCGATAACTTGATCCTAACATAAACAAACAAGATTTTATACGGAAGTCCCCAAAAAGGTTATTTTGTTATAGTTAGTAATGTAAACAAAAGGCATATTTTTTGTTTAAATGCATATTCACTATAGGTATATACGAAAAAGACAATTGGCCGTGGAATACAACAAAACAACTACTTAATCAAAACACAAATAATCCTCGTAAGTTTTTGCTGACGTCATGGAAAGGCAGTCATCTCCCGATTATGATCTGGACAATGACCTTGACGAGGAACGACAAACTGTAAGATCTGTCAGGAGATATTTCAGAGCGAATGGCGATATTAACAGCAGTACCAACATCGGTGACTCCTTTTCAAAAGATTCTTCAGATGAATCTCAGCATAGCACATCAACGGAATGCTTTGAGATTCTCTTTTGCACACTAGCAGAGCTCCCAGGCCACATTTAGGACCTAAAGGTGCGTAAAGCACCTGGAGAGGATCAAATCACTAACAAAGCACTGAAGTTGCTTTCGCTCAAGGCTTTGACTTATCTGGTGGCAATAACACTGATCAACAGCCAAAAAATATCCTAAATAAAATCAACAAAATATTACTATTTCTAATGTGCTAAAACCGGAATGAAACTTATTTTTTCAATATTAGTTCAAGTTTTAGAGATACGGTAATTATATGTGTTCCTGCTGTGACAGTGTTAATATACTGTAATTCACAAGAATGCACGTGCTACATTTTTATATTCGGCAAGGAAAGATGATGTAATCGGCATGATTGTGTTACGTTATACATACGTGTACTATATTGTTTTATATTAGCCATTTTTTCCTCAGTTGGCTGACAGCGTTCATGCAAGATGTCTCGAAGGTGTGTAAACAATCCAGATCAGTTTTGTTACGTGTGTGGTGATGTGACTTTTGCGTCTCAGAGACGGTCTATTACTCCACTAATAACAAAGGCATATCAGCTTTATTTCGGTTCTAAACTAGGTGATCAAGACAAACAGTGGGCACCCCACATCTGCTGTAATACATGTGCTTCAAGTCTGAGGAGCTGGTTAAAAGGCAAAAAACGGTCTATGCGCTTTGCTGTCCCAATGGTTTGGAGAGAGCCTACAAATCATATTAATGATTGTTACTTTTGCATGGTACCTTGTGTTGGACGAGCCACAGGTATGTCCAAGAAAAAAAAATCAGTTATTAACTACCCAAACATACCATCTGCGATGAGACCTGTGCCTCACAGTGACGAAAATCCTATTCCAAAACCCCCAGAATCCTACACTTGCGAATCAGAAAACGAATCAGATCATACTGATCGAGTGATTCGTCAGGAAGAAGATATGCCATCAACGTCAAGAGATCCTGATTTTATACCGAGCATGTCATGCTACCAACCGCACAAAATAACACAGTCAGAATTAAATGATCTTGTAAGAGATTTAGAACTTCCAAAATGTAAGGCAGAGTTACTTGGATCAAGACTGCAGCAGTGGAACTTGTTAGAAGACGATGTTTCGGTATGTTTTTCGTAAACGCCACAAAGACTTAGAACCATTTTTCAATATGGAGAATAACTTGGTTTTCTGCAGTAACATTAACGGCTTACTGGCGGCTTTAGATATAAACTATAACCCAGAAGAATGGAGATTGTTTATAGACAGTTCAACATTGAGTTTAAAGGCAGTGTTATTGCATATTGGAAATATTTTACCATCTCTTCCTGTAGGGTATGCAGTTCACATGAAAGAATCATATGACAATATGAAGTACCTATTGACGTGCATAAAATACGATGAGCACCAATGGCATATTTGTGGCGATTTGAAAGTTGTTGCACTTTTACTTGGGCTGCAGCTAGGCTACACAGTTTTGCTGTTTTTTGTGTGAATGGGACAGTCGGGCAAAGGCACTTCATTACACCAGACAAAACTGGCCTGTTCGTCATTTCCTACAGCCAGGTCAAAAAAATGTACAGCATATGCCATTAGTAGATTCGAAAAAAAATTTATTACCACCACTGCATATCAAGTTGAGCCTAATGAAAAACTTTGTCAAGGCATTAGATAGAGATGGGTCAGCTTTTCAATACCTGCGTCAGAAATTTCCAAGACTAAGTGAGGCAAAGGTTAAAGAAGGTATTTTTGTTGGGCCACAGATTCGAAATATTTTGAAAGATACACAGTTTGAAAACGCTTTAACAGATATTGAAAAAACTGCTTGGAATGATTTCCGTCTGGTGGTCACTAATTTCTTGGGAAATAGAAAAGCTGACAACTATAAAACCCTTGTCAAAAATATGCTGTCATCGGATCGAAGGATGGGCTGTAATATGTCTCTTAAGATACATTTCCTACATTCACGCCTGGACTTTTTTCCTGACAATTGCGGAGCCGTAAGTGATGAGCACGGCGAACGTTTTCATCAGGATATTTCAACAATGGAAAAAAGGTACCAGGGAAAGTGAAATCCTTCCATCCTTGCAGACTACTGTTGGACTCTTGGTAGAGATGCTCCAGAAACGATCCATAAAAGAACAGCAAAAAGACAGCGCATATAGTGATTCTTATAAGTATATGAATCTTGTTACTTTTTTTAATATATCCTTAAAAATAAAAAGTTTTTTTTCTAAACCGCAACTAATTTTTTTATGTCATTGTCATTTTTGGATTCAGCGCCCCAAAATTAACAAAGAAGTGCACTTTTCCCACAAGATACAATTAAAAAACTAAAATTTGTTGTCCAGTGATAATCAATGCAACGCTCAGAACTCATTACTTTCCTAAGGCGTGGAAGATCGCTGAAGTCATCATGATCCCAAAGAAGGCAGGTTCGATATTCCTCCAGGATTATCGTCCCATTAGTCTGCTGTCAGCTCCTTCTAAGTTCGCTGAAAAGGCGATTTATCGTCACCTTGAGAATTTCTCGTCCGATCACCATGTGATTCCTGACGTGCAATTCGGCTTTCGGTCTGAGCATAGTACGGAGCTACGGGCAGTTAGACTGGTGGAGCATGTAACCAGGGGGTTCACCCTGAACAAAAGTACTGGTATCTTGCTTTTAGATGTATCAAAGGCATTTGATAAGGTATGGCACATGGGCCTCTTGTATAAGCTCATCCAAAAGGGTTTTCCATTTTGGCTACCAAAACTGTTGACATCTTTTCTAGAAGGAAGGAAGTCTCGGATCAAATTAACAATGTTTTGTCAACAACACGGCCCGTAAGAGCCGGTGTTCCTCAGGGATCAGTCTTAGGACCAGTCCTTTATTCGCTTTATATACATGACGTCCCTTGCCCAGCAACTGTGAAGTCTATCTCTATGCTGACGACACTGCACTGCTAGCCCAGTCTTGTTCTGGTAACCTGGTTCACGACAGACTGCAGAGTGCTTTGGAGAAAGTATTGGAGTGGGCGGATCGGTGGTTGATCAAAATTAATACTTCGAAAACGCAGGCCATCTATTGTTCTAAAAAACATCGCAGAGATATCAGTGAATGGAACTCGTATACCATGGGAGCAATCTGTCAGGTATTTTGGAGTCATCATTGTCAGGGGGTTGACCTGGCAGAAACATACTGATATTTTGAAAACAAAATTCCAAATTACCTTTCGGTAGCTTTATCCTTTGTTGTGCAGAAATTCAAAATTAAGTTTCGTCAACAAGATTCGGTTGTGGGTTATCCAATAGGGACGCAGGAAAGTAAACGTCAATTTGACATAGACGCCATCTTTGTTTTCTGTCTCCGACATGTCATTTTGTTAGTTGAATGTTTACCATTGATCGGTATGGAGTCGTATTCGATTGAAGACCGCGTTAAAGTTATTCAAGAGCACTACAAAAATGGTGCAAAAATAAAAAACACGTTTCTCGCGCTTCGTGAACATTTCGGTCGCAACAACCGCCAAAACGAAACAACCATCGGTCGTCTGGTGCGTAAATTCGAGGCAACAGGTTCTGTGGCAAATCTGCCAGGCTCTGGCCGGCCAAGGAGCGTTCGCACACCGGAAAATATTGCTGTTGTGAAGGAGAGTGTGAGAGACGATCCGAAACAATCAACAACGCGTCGATCCCAAGAATTGGGCATTTCGAGAACCAGTTTGCTCCGCATTCTCCACAAGGATTTGAATGTACACGCCTACAAGATCCAATTGACGCAAGAGCTGGGTCCATTTTTCGCGCCGAACGTTCTCAGATTGGCTCCTTGAACACCGCCAAATTGATGCCAATTTTTCATCAAAAATCATGTTCAGCGACGAAGCGCATTTCACTTTGAATGGGACGGTAAACAAGCAAAACTGCCGCATCTGGGCGAACGAAAATCCCCGTGAGTATCAAGAGCAACCGATGCATCCTCAAAAAGTGACTGTGTGGTGTGCATTGTGGTCAAAAGGCATCATCGGACCTTACTTTTTCGAAAATGCGGCTGGGGACGCCGTTACCGTCAATTCTGAGCGATATCACGTGATGATAGAGGACTATTTTTGCCGCAACTTGAAGGAATGGATATGGATGATGTTTATTTCCAACAAGACGGTGCAACATGCCACACAACCAACGTCAATATCCATCGATTGCAGTCGTTCTTCGGTGATCGCGTGGTTTCGCGCAGAGGAAATGTGCCATGGCCACCAAGATCGTGCGATTTGACTCCCTTGGACTTCTTTTTATGGGGATATTTGAAAAGCAAAGTCTACGTCAACAAACCAGCCACCCTCCAAGAATTCAAAAACAACATCATTGCCGAGATAAATGCCATAGAACCGACCATGTTGCAAAATGTCATTGAAAATTTTGACCATCGCGTGGACGTCTGTAAATCCAGTCGTGGTGAACATTTGAGCGATATTATTTTTCATACATAAATGGTATAAATGAACCTTCAAAATAAAGTACCCAACTTGATTTGAATATAAATCTTTCTTGTTTGAATATGCGTTTACTTTCATGCGTCCGTTTTGGCCAACCCCATATAAAATGGTCATAAGACCCGCACCTACGCATGCGCGGCTTGGTGTTTTCTTGCCAAGACGCACATGCAGAGACTGTAACTCCTGCAAAACAGAACCCTACGAACAATTACTAGCACGCCTTGGTACGTGCCAAATGAGACCATTCACAGATATCTTGATATCCCATATCTAAGGGATTATGTAAAACAACAGGCGCAGCGGCGTTATAAACAAGCCGTATCGCACAGCAACCCTCTGTTGCGTGATTCAGTAGACTGCACAGTCAAGTTCGCAAACATTCCAGGTCGCGCCTCGAACTGTGATCAAAATTAAATTGTTAATTCAGACCAGCCAAAATTATTTCAGTATACAAAACCGGTCAAAATTATTTTTTGGAGCTACAAAATAATTCGAGTAGTCAAAGCAATAATGCTTAATGATTTACTTCTTTTATTCGCTCTATTTCTTCCTTCCTTTCTTTCCTTCTTTCCCTTTTCCCCTTAAACATGTTTGGTATCTGGGTAGCCAGACTTGATACACTAACAGACCGACGAGACTTTTAACTAAGAGCAAAGGTCCACCGGACCGCTCTGACGAATAACGACGAATAGTAGTAAATAATCCTCGAATTGCCAACAGTTGTCAATAGTTTCGGGTTACTTTGTGCAAATTTTGTGCTTACCAAATACGTTTTACGAACTATGAAGCTTGCAGTCTATTTTGTATCTCTTCAGAATGCCGCAATAGCAAAAAGATAATTGAAGCTGCAGTTTTGTCTTTCCATGAGAGGCTTCAGGAATGCGTAGGTGTGATGGTCAGCGTTTCGAGCATTTACGAGGGCATTGAAAATCTTTCTATTTTAAATCATCCTTTTTACGGACACAACTTAATAATAAAAAAAACGTCCAGAAAAATTAGTTCAAAAATGTTTTTCTTTGGCTTGAATTTTAGGTTAAAAACAAGATATCGAGATGCGGTTTTCGCAAGCTTGCTCAGACATCATTTAGCTACTTTCTCATTAAAAAAAAACGAGTATACTTTATCTGAAGTCACTTGAAACACTGTGAAATACCGGCTGCGTTTTATATATCTATATTTAACACGCTCTGTTGCTGCAAAAATCGCCAAATTTCGCAGCAAATATCCCCCGTATAAGATCAAAAGCAGTTTCACCGGTCCACGTGGAGTAAAGCACGCCTATGCGTGGACATAGCCAATGAAAAAGCATGTATTTCAGAGCTCCGAACAAGTGCAGGTGGCTACTGAAAATTGAAACAGTTTAGCCAGTGCCGTGTGGCGGTGAATAAACGTGTTTTCTTTAGTCTGTCCGTGTCTTTTCATAGATTTTATTAGTTTGTGTGTTTTTGACTTTTGAATACTCAGTTTACTTGTTGATTTAATTGTTGTGTTGATTGTTCTTGTGTGTCCTAAATATGGCTCTTTGGAGACCTTGGGAAAATGCTCCAAGCCACGAGGAGATGGTTGATGAACCTGTGCAGGCAGAATTCTTCCATAAAGATTTAAAGGAACAGACCCAAAGAGTAATCCTAAATATGTATGATTGTCTGAAAAACGAAAATCCAGATTCCTCGCAAAATCAAATTTTAAACAGAATTTGTATCCTGACAAAAATCAGTCGGTCTACCATTTATCGGGTTATAAAAAGGGGAGATGTAGTCAACCATTCCTTCCACAGAAAGCGCATAGGGCAAAAATTAAAAAGAATAGACGTGGGTTTTCAGGAAGATATTCGTCGTATAATATACGGATTTTATAAAGAAAATTTGGTGCCCACGTTGGAAATGATACGGGATAAATTAAAAGATTATCCTGAAGATTTTTATAATTACAAATGCTTAGACTCACTGCACTGTATTGTAAAACTGTGTGATTTTCAATACAAAAAATTAGATAAAAGAATGGTGATTATGGAGTCGTCTCGAATCGTTGAATTGCACCAAGAATTTTTGCACGTTAAAATCTATAGAGAGCAGGAAAGAAATCTGATTTACCTGGATGAAACGTGGTATGATACCCACGATGTTGTGCAGTACGGCTGGGTTGACGACAGCAATAAGTGCATTTTAAATGCACCATGCAACCATGGAAAACGAATCATTATTCTCCATGCTGGCAGTGAAAATGGATTTATACCTAATGCCTTGCTGTTATCTGCCAAAAATACCAAAGAATCATGTGCCGACTATCATGAGGACATGACCTCCGACTTATTTGAAAAGTGGATAGAGCAGCAGTTAATACTAAACATTTCCCCAAATTCAGTGATTATTATGGACAATGCGCCATACCATTCCCGACAGAAAAACAAAATTCCGAATACAGGCACAAAAAACAAGACATTATTGATTTTATGAAGGATAAGGGAATGGAAATACCACAAAAATCAACCAAAGCCATATTACTGGATCTTATTAAAAGACAAAAATTTGAAAAAGAGTATGTTGTTGACAATCTGCTTCAGCAAAATGGCCATGAAGTATTACGTCTACCTCCCTATTACTGCATTTTTAACCCGATTGAGTTGGTCTGGGCTGCTTTAAAAAAAAAGTAAGAAAACATAATCAGACTCCTCAATTAAGTGAATCGCTATTGGCCACAATAAGAGATGCAGTATCTCATATTGCTGCCACAGACCTATGGAAGCAGTGTTCTAGGCATATTATTGAAAAGAAAATGAATATTGTGTTTTGCCTCCTGTAAATCCCGTTGTAATTCCTCTACAAGATGACTCTAGCGATAGCTCCGAATGCGAGGATGATATATAAATACCTATAATGTAAGTCTTTATATACCTTTTTATATACCTACCTGCTACGTAAATATTTGCCTATGTCAAACGTTGGAATTCTGTAATTTTTCCATTTCTTAACTTTCAGTCAACATAAATTAAACTCCCAATATAAGTATTTTTTATCCTAAATCAAAAAAATAAGAAGATAGTAAAATCCATTTATTGTGATATAAAAACATTATTATTATCGTTCTAAATAAATGACCGCACGCCTATGATACGTCATAAAATTACAAAGGACGCGCCGACCAAAGGTTTTTATGCTATTTCAAGTGACTTCAGATAAAGTATACATTTAATTTTTTGAGAAAATGAAGCATTTCTATCGGAATGTCGAGAAAAGCCTTCTAGCGGACACATGTGAAACTAACAAAACATCAAATATTATAACATTTGTAGCCCAATAACAGCGCCCCACCACTTTATTTTCAGAAATAAATAATTGTCAAACTAAAAAGTTTACATTACCATCGACTTTGAAGGTCAAGTATTTTTTTGTTAGGTTAATATAGAGGAATTCACAGAAACATCACTTTGCCGGCCATTTCAGAAACTCATATTTTCCGAGCTTGTCTCTTGGCCTTTTTAATAGTAACTATTTCTGCCGCAAGCCTCTACGATGTACGAGTAACTCGCACTCTAAGTTAACCGCCCTATACAGCATGAGTATTCACGTTAAGCAAAATCTATGAGTAAAAACATGCAAAATAACTCCTAAAATATAAGAATACTTTTCGGACTTCAGGCAAATACCGTTTTGATTAGAGAATACAAAACATTGTTTTTGCTTTTTCCGAACATATATGAATTAGAAAAAGCTGTTATGTAAAGATTAATGTTGTCATAAAACATTCAGTGAAATTTAATGTCTGTATCTGCTTTACCCGGGGAAGTATAATCACTTTTTTGTCATCTACATACCGAATAGGTACAATCTACATAGAATTATTTATTTTCTGACGCATAAATCAATTCAGATACTTTCCCCTATTCCAATTCCATTATCGTTCCTGTAATAATAGCTGAAATAAAACATTTTGGCGTCAAGGGCGTACCCAGGGGTGGCAATCGGGCCAGCAGCCCCCCTTTTTCCTGGAACATTTTTCACAAAAATTAAATTAGATGAGAAATTAGCAAGACTGGTTGAAACCTGTCAGATATAAACTCAATTTTGCTAAAAGCACATAGCGCTAAATAAAACTATTTTAGTGATGCTCGCGAACGAATAAACTCATATCAGTATACAGGGTGGCGCATCGAAAACGAAACAGACGCATTTACCGGCAGCTTAGTAAATGCGTCTGTTTAGTTTTCGATGCGCCACCCTGTATATTAAATATGAAACAAATTTATTTAGTAAGCTTAAGTATTGTATAAAATTGTTGTGTAAACATTTATAAGACAATATAAAAGCTTAATCGTCTTACTGTCAATGTTATTAAAACAAAATTGGGTTCTAAGAGCAGTAATACAGTAATTATAAAATTTAAACGTTGTATAAACGTTGTTAGAACGTTTTAAGCGGCATTGTTGTTTTATAACACACACTGTATGTTTATCCGATTTTCCGATTTTAATAATTTTTGGCTATATTGGTTCAGTATCCTTTACTAGTAAAATTGTTAATTGGGAGTTTTCCCTATCGATATGAATTGTAAAAACGTCGCGGAAGACTTTACATGCATGAATAAAACAATGACATGCAAATAGAAAAGAAAATCAAGCATCGAGAGCTAGATACGATTTTTGGAACTTTCTGCTATTTTGAGCTGGGTACGCCCTTATTCGACATACTCCTTGACATCTTGACTTCCGGAATATTATATAAGCTCAAACGAGACCTGACTGAAATCCGGAACGAATATAATTTACTAAACCTAAACTACAAAGAGCAAACAGAATGTAAGCCTAGATAGAGCTGCGAACACTCACATGATGTGTAAATGGGACGCAGAGTGCCATGGTGTCGATGTGGTTAGGTGTTAACCGGTAGGTCCTGCCGCCTCAGAAAGCCTGGCCTGTGATTTGTCATTCATTGCGTACCAAAATTGCCCAGATGCGACCAGAAACCAGAAACGTGAAGAAATATGTCCAAAGAGACAGCGAAAATCAGTGTTATTTGTATGTTGTAAAGAGGTTTTCATGCTGATAAAACTCCGAGTTTTTCTGTGATGAATGAAGCCACACATGTAAAAATTCTCTTTCGCTGACGTTGGCCTCTTTCAAAATACATTAAGACGAGTAATTTTTACACAGCTGCTTTGATTCGGTCAGAAAAACGTTTCTCGGAGTAACAGTGTGTATGTGCTGTCGATTTTGTGGGAATTGGTGATGTAAAGTGATGAAAATGATGATAGTGATGGTGAGGTATACACAGATTCTACAGTCGTTCACAATGACTTGATAAATCCTATGACGAGCGGTCATCGAACCTATTGGTTGAAGCTGAGGTGCGTCTCAAGGTTGTAGGTTGTATTCGATCCAATATAAAAGCGTGAAAGCCTTCTTTGCTATTCACTGCGTAAAAAAATATCAATAGCTCTAGATCACTTGTCAGGTCTAACTACGGCACCATGTTAAACAATGATCATTTTATAACGAACTCTCCACCGATATCTTGTACGTTCACTGATTTTTCAACAGTGCAAATATTGTTTCAACTATTTCGTAAGTTCAAATAGGTCTGTCTTTTGACATCTGAAAGATTAGTGTTTAAAGTGTGACATATAAATCCGAACACCCAGTTTAAATGGTTTTATTTTAATAAAATTTGGTATAAGTACTTAATGAAGCATAATAAGTAAATGATAAAAAATTCAAAATGATTGCACTGCTTTAAAGCCCTTTGACCTTTAATAATGTGTGGATGCACCCTGATGTGCTACGCATTCTCCAACGCGCCTAGGCATGCTTCTAATCAGGTGGTCAATGTCCTCCTGTGGTATTTCATTCCAGGCAACCACCAACTCCTCTCGAAGTGCTTCTAGAGTCTGAGGAGGACGTTGCAAATTGAGCAATCTCCTACCCATCATATCCCACACGTGCTCAATTGGGGATAAGTCGGGAGATCCTGGTGGCCATGGTAACAATGTGACATCATTATGTTGAAAGAAGTCTATTGTGACTCTTGCAACATGTGGTCGGGCATTATCTTGTTGGAAAGTTGGATCTGCCAGGGTGTCAAGATAGGGTAAAAGATGGGGTTCTAGAACTTCGTGGATATAACGCTGCGCGTTCATGTTACCTTTGATGAAGATTAAAGGTGACCTGGAACCATAAGCTATAGCACCCCAAACCATAACTCCAACAGTGTGATGAACATGTCTTTCAACAAAAAACTGAGGATTCCTCCTTTCACCACGTCGCCTTCTAACCCTGGCACGACCATCGTGCATGCCTAAACAAAATCGACACTCGTCACTAAAGACAATACTGTTCCATTCCTGATCCCAGAGTGACCGTTGTCTGCACCACTCAAGGCGAGTACGTCGGTGTTCTCGAGTTAAAGGGAGGACCCAGTGTGGCCGGTATGAAAACAAGCCAAAACTTCTCATTCGTCGGTAAACACTTCGCATGCCAATAGGTCTTCCGTGTTCTGCAAACCATTCATTTGCAATGGACCTGGTAGTGGAGAAACGGTCCCTTAAGGCCAATAATCTAAGGCGGCGATCTTCACGGTCTGTTGCTCTACGGCGGCGTCCAGTGCCCCTTGCTCTTTGCCTACGGCCTTCTCGAAGCCATGCCTGACAATACCTAACCACAGTGTCTACACTTCTTTGCACTCTAACTGCAATTGCCCGAAAAGAAAGTCCAGCTTCCCGAAGTCCCACTATACGGCCCCTATCAAACTCACTAAGTTGACGAAATCGTACAGTTCTCCGTACTCTAGGCATCGTAACCGATCGTAAAGGATGTCAAGAACCAAAATCCGCCAACGTTGATTCTTTACTGCGGCTGAAATATTCATTTTTAGAGCGTTAGTGAATTAAAAAAAAGCAGTATAAAAACCGGAATGTCCAACTGATAAGGCTGAACATTTTTTCACTTGTTATTTACAGTAAGATAAATACATTCACCAACTTTTATTAAAATAAAACCATTTAAACTGGGTGTTCGGATTTATATGTCACTTAGTATATATTAGAATGGTTTTGAAATCATTACAGATGTTCCAAAATTATACAACAAAACGCTAGAATTTGATGCGTCTTTAAAATTGCGTTAAGCAAAATTTCGGAATTCGGTTTATGGACGAGCGGTCATCGAACCTATTGGGTGAAGCTGACGTGCGTCTCAAGGTTCTAGGTTGTAGTCGATCCAATATAAAAAGCGTGAAGTGCCTTGGTATGAGCCTTCTTTGCTGTTCACTGCGTAAAAAATATCAATAGCTCTAGATCACTTGTCAGGTCTAACTACGGCACCATGTTAAACAATGATTATTTTATAACGAACTCTCCACCGATATCTTGGACGTTCACAATGCAAATATTGTTTCAACAAGTTAATAAGTTCAAATAGGTCTGGTTTTGGACATCTGAAAGATTAGTGTTTAAAGTGTGTGTTCAAGTATATAGAAGAGCTATCATCATTCAAATTACAAATCACGTATAAAAAATAATTTTATTCAAAAATACAATAAAAAATTAGTGTTTATTCACTAAACATAGCTTATTATGCAAACGGAATGTATATGATTATAAATATGCAAACGATCCAGAAGTAGAGGCAATTGATACAGAATACAAAATTTTATAACTACGATTAAGTATCTAACTAGAAGCTCATAACGTTCATTGTCTTTTATTTGTATCAACTGTCCTACCTTTGGGTCACTTAAAGCTTTTTAATTTGAAACACTCATTTAGGCATGCTTCTTAAGACCTACATTACAGCATTAAATCAAGCCATGACAAAATGTACAGTGAAGTGTATTCTGTTGAAAAAGAAAAATAAAATACGTGTACATAAAAAATTATAGTATTTATCAATTGATAAAATATAATTTGTACGTTGTTGCATTTTTATGTATCGTGAGACTAAGATAGTTGTCATCTATCTAAAATATAAACATGACAATACAGAATCTAGGATATATGACTAAACTACTTATATTGACTGAAAAATTGACTAATCGTAAATATACTGATTGAGAGATCGTTAGGCGAACTGGATATTTCTCGAAAATACATTTATTACAAGCTGGTGTTTGGTTATGTTTGTATTTTGCTCTTATCCTGGTAGAAAAGCGTCGTCGGCTAGGAATTCATGACCAGTTGAGAGAGAGAAAGAATGATGTCAAAGAAAATAAAACACCCGGTAAAAACGATTCTATGACTTCGAAGTTGAGTCATTTATTTTAACAGTGAGTAGATCTGATCAAAAGAAATGTTTTTTCCCTTTACCATTTTTCTGGTAAAATTAAAGTAACAAAGTTATAGCCCTTTGGAAGTTTGAGTACCGCCCTGTCTCAATAATAATATTATGTGCTCGTGTTTGGCGACAACGGATATAATCCGCCTTATCGGTTCATCGCATCGGAAACAAAAAAACGAAAGAATTTGGAACGATGTTTTTACAATTATTTCATTCAGTTGTATACAGTCAGTGTCAGTCGGTAACGCGTGAGTGAATAGTGGTGTCTGTTGCGTGGCTCAAACGAAATAAAAAATGGCACATGTTTATGCGGATCGGTTTCCCAATCGAGTGCAACCAACCCCTCGTGCCTTTGTTAATGTAGTACAACGGGCTCGTGAATCAGGTGACTTAAGACCTCACATGGGGACGGCATTCCATATCGATGGATTAGTAGAAGAGGTGCCATTGAATGGCCCCCAAGATCGCCAGATTTATCACCTTTGGATTTCTTTATGTGGGGTCATTTAAAAAGCAAAAGTTATAGCCCTTTGGAAGTTTGAGTACCGCCCTGTCTCAATAATAATATTATGTGCTCGTGTTTGGCGACAACGGATATAATCCGCCTTATCGGTTCATCGCATCGGAAACAAAAAAACGAAAGAATTTGGAACGATGTTTTTACAATTATTTCATTCAGTTGTATACAGTCAGTGTCAGTCGGTAACGCGTGAGTGAATAGTGGTGTCTGTTGCGTGGCTCAAACGAAATAAAAAATGGCACCTGTTTATGCGGATCGGTTTCCCAATCGAGTGCAACCAACCCCTCGTGCCTTTGTTAATGTAGTACAACGGGCTCGTGAATCAGGTGACTTAAGACCTCACATGGGGACGGCATTCCAGATCGATGGATTAGTAGAAGAGGTGCCATTGAATGGCCCCCAAGATCGCCAGATTTATCACCTTTGGATTTCTTTATGTGGGGTCATTTAAAAAGCAAAAGTTATAGCCCTTTGGAAGTTTGAGTACCGCCCTGTCTCAATAATAATATTATGTGCTCGTGTTTGGCGACAACGGATATAATCCGCCTTATCGGTTCATCGCATCGGAAACAAAAACACGAAAGAATTTGGAACGATGTTTTTACAATTATTTCATTCAGTTGTATACAGTCAGTGTCAGTCGGTAACGCGTGAGTGAATAGTGGTGTCTGTTGCGTGGCTCAAACGAAATAAAAAATGGCACATGTTTATGCGGATCGGTTTCTAAATCGAGTGCAACCAACCCCTCGTGCCTTTGTTAATGTAGTACAACGGGCTCGTGAATCAGGTGACTTAAGACCTCACAGGGGACGGCATGCCGGTGCTCCAAGACCTCACGATCAAATACAGGTCCGCACTGAAATACTTGTCGGGAGGATAGTAAATTTTTATTTTTATTTTTACACACATATTTTGGTTTATCTTCCTTCTACAATCATTATCTGAAAGTTAATGACTCAACTTCAAAGTCTATAGTATAAGCAAGAGGATTCGTCATTCGGGCATCCTTTTGATAAGGTGATTTTTGTTTTCTCGAGTTATCTCATCACAAGCTAGTTGTATGATTAAGATTGAGAGAAATTAGGGAAAAGTTGCTTTCTTTAGGGCGTATTTGCATGCCGTTGAGAAACTTGTACAAATTTCATGGCTTACATTATATTTGGGAAAGACTAAAATTTAGCCAAATCATTTTTATTTTTTTCTGACTTCATTTTGAGAAATATCAAAAACTTAATGAAACATGGCCACTTTTTAGGCACTAGATGCTGGTGATTTTAAATTTTGTGCCCGGCGATTCGTTTTACAGAAACCATCATCAACTTTATTTTTTACATGGTCCGAAAACAAATACATATAAATAAATCTGATAGGTGATTTTTGGCAACACTGTTTTTGACAGATGACGCGTGAATCGTGTCTTCTGTCACTGTCAAATTGTTCAGTTTGGTCTATAATTTAACCATGAATCGACTTACGAACGAACAACGCTTGCAAATTATTGAATTTTACTATCAAAATTCATGCTCGGTTAAGCATCGAGCACTGCTTCCAATTTATGGGCAATTTGTTCGGCCTACTGAGGGAGCTTTTCGGAAGCTTGTGACTGAATTTCGAACCCAGTTTACATTATTGGACATTAAACCACCAACACGCACACGTAGAGTGAGGACTGAAGAAAATATTGCGGCTGTATCCGCTAGTGTTAGTGATGACCGTGAAATGTCGATTCGCCGCCGTTCGCAGCAATTGGGCCTCTACGTGGCAAATTTTGCGACAGAATTTGGGTGTAAAACCTTATAAGATACAGCTGGTGCAAGAATTGAAGCCCCACGACCTTCCACAACGTTTCCAATTTGGTGAATGGGCGCTGGCAAAGTTGGAGGAAGATCCACATTTTTATCGAAAAATTGTGTTCAGCGACGAAGCTCATTTCTGGTTGAATGGGTACGTTAACAAGCAAAATTGTCGCATCTCGAGTGAAGACCAGCCAGAAGCATTGCAAGAGCTACCAATGCATCCCGAAAAAATCACTGTTTGGTGTGGATTACGGGCCGGTGGCATCATCGGGCCGTACTTCTTCAAAGACGACAATGGCCGGAACGTAACTGTCAATGGCGAGCGCTACCGTGCGATGATAACAAACTTTTTTTTGACCAAAATGGAAGAGCTGGACTTGGCTGACGTGTGGTTTCAACAAGACGGTGCCACATGCCACACCGCACACGAAACAATGGCCCTATTGAGAGGCGAGTTCGGCGAACAGTTTATCTCACGTTTGAGCGTCAATTGGCCGCCTAGATCGTGTGATTTAACGCCGTTGGACTATTTCTTGTGGGGCCATGTTAAGGCTAATATCTACAGGGATAAACCAGCAACGATTGACGCTCTGGAAGCCAATATTGAAGCCGATATGTTGGAGAGAGTGTGCCAAAATTGGACCTTGCGCATGGGCCATCTAAAGCGGAGCCGCGGCCAACATTTACATGAATCTTTAAACATTAAATTATATCGACCGTTCTATCGACTCAAATAAAGATTTAATCGTTTTTTCAAATTTTTTGTGTTTTTTTTTTTGAAAATCAAATCCTATACCTCTTAAAAAATCACCCGTTACTAACATCTATTTGTACGAATTCAACGTTGCATCACACGTAACATTTATTTTCTTGATTATAAAGAAACATTCGATTTTTCTGTATTTTTTGTTTTGTTTTTTAAGTAGGCGTTGCAAACAAATGCTTGACTTGACATAAATATCTGTCACCGAGTATTGTTATCATTGTGAATTGTTAATATTGCTTTATTATTGTCAAAGCTGCCGGTCATCTTAGCAATACGGAAAAGCTCGACGTGCTACATTTTGTACTACAAAAATACTGCAGAAATGCAAATTTCCCGAAAAAAGGCACGAAATTTAGATGAATATTGTTCATGCATAAAAGCCTGTTACGTCCCGAAAAAAAGAATCTAGACAATATGTATATACAGGGTGACTTTGAAGTTGAGTCATTAATTTTCAGATAATGATTGTAGAAGGAAGATAAACCAAAATATGTGTGTAAAAATAAAAAAAAATAAAAAAAAATGTTACCTTTTTTATAAAGTATCCTCCCGACAAGTATTTCAGTGCAGACCTGTATTTGATCGTGCGGTCTTGGAGCACCGGCATGCCCTGACCTGTGAGGTCTTAAGTCACCTGATTCACGAGCCCTTTGTACTACATTCAGCATTTTCGTAAACATGTGCCATTTTTCATTTCGTTTGAGCCACGCAACAAACACCACTATTCACTCACGCGTTACCGACTGACACATCGACTGAATACAACTGAATAAAATTGTACATTGTAGTAAAAACATCGTTTCAAATTCTTTCGCTTTTTTCTTTCTGATGCGACGAACGGATAAGGCGGATTATATCCGTTGTTGCCAAACACGAGCACATAATATTATTATTGAGACAGGGCGGTACTCAAACTTCTAAAGGGCTATAACTTTGTTACTTTAATTTTACCAGAAAAAACATTTCTTTTGATCAGATTTACTCACTGTTAAAATAAATGACTCAACTTCGAAGTCACTCTGTATAATGAACCATTAACGATATTTTGAGTATCAAATTTTTCTTTCCGCCACAGGACAACAACCTTCCCCCCCCCCCCAAGCCTGGAGAGTTATTTTTTTTCAAGTAGTCCGTAGAATGTCAATTAAATAAACATAATTGTAGAACAAGGCTGATCATGATCAATAAACGTATTTATTTTCCTTGCATTGTAAATATTTAGCAAAAAAATATTTTAATTATTTTTTAATTTTTTTTCAAATCACAGTATGATAATTCGCTGGATGAATGTATGCAGGGTGGCACATCCATGTGTGGACGGAATATTACTCATAAACAAATACGTTTTTGGAAAATCTATTTATGGGATGTTATACATGACATTTGTCCCAATTTCGACCTACATATCAAAGTTGTGATTTTTCAATGGAATGTCTCAAATTTTATTGCATATTTGGAATTCAAAAGAAGAAAATTGATATAACATACTATGGGGTGGTAATTGGCTACTGAGATATCAGGTGTTTAGTCTAGAAAAAACCCTCACTTAAAAAACTTACACATGTCAGCTTTTATCTTATCTGTTGCTTTTTCGAATTTTATTATTTGCTCATACAGGGTGGTCAAAAACGCAAACTAGTTTTTCTCAAAAATTTCAAATGCATCACCCTGTATAATTGTGCAAATTTGGATTCAATATTTTATAAGGTTTTTTGATACTAGACACACAAGGGTTTTACGGCTATTTTTTCGGTTATTAGCACGTCTTATATGGAACGGCTTAATTCCCTAAAATATCACATCATCCTTGGAAACAAATAAACTGTTGATTAGTTACAAACTGTCAAAATTAGCTTTGAATCAAGTGGAGCAGCGGAATACAGTAAAAAATGTATAAATAATCCAAGTGTCACCGATGAGGCGAATCAGTTCGAGGTTCTATTAAAGTTGCAGGAAAATCCCCATTTAACAACAAATTAACAGGTGCAGAATACTTGAATTTTTTAATCGAGCATTTGCCTTTGCTTTTGGAGGATGTCAACCTGCAAACTCGGGTGCATGACGGCGCACCTGCGCATTATCATAATCGTGTGCGTAACTATTTGGACACCTGGGCCTATATCTTGACCTCCTAGATCACCAGATAAGAGACCGATGGACTTCTTTCTATGGGGCTACGTTAAGGAAGAGGTTTATAGATATCCACCATCTACCCCGGAAAATATGAAGGAAAGATTAAGGATGCTTTTCTGAACATAAGGGAACACACATGTTGAGGGAGGTGCAACGGTCATTTATCCAAAGACTACGGCTGTGTATTCAACATGGTGGAGATATTTTCGAGCAGTTTTTGTAGATTAGATCTTGAGTAGCGATAGTTGTTAGTTTGTGTTGTTGTTATAGTTGTTTTTCTCTATTACGATTGAAGCTGATTTAAACTGTTCTGACTGTTATCAGTTTTTACATCAAATCTGTACTCTTAGTGGCAATATGGAACTAGCCTACTGTTTGTCTTTTGTTTCCATGGATGATGCGATTTTTTTCCTTAATTTTGATGTGTTGTTCTATTAAAAGCTTAATAACTCAAAATCTACTGATTTTATCTGTATCCAACCTTATACCAAAAAAAGCTTATAAAAAATTGAATCCAAACTTGCACAAATATACAGGGTGATACATTTGAAATTTTTGAGAAAAAGTACAATTCGCGTTTTTTACCACCCTGTATGAGCAAAAAGTAACAAATAAGATAAAAGCTGAGATGTGTAGGTTTTTTGTGATACAAAATTCAGCACTCCAAATTCCAAAATGGCGAAGTGGACGGTTTTTCTGGACAAAACACCTTACATCTCAGTAGTTAATTACCAAAACGTCATAGTATGTTATATATATATCTTCTTCTTTTGAATTGGTTTATCCATATATGCAATAAAATTTGAAGCATTCCATTCGAAAAATCACAACTTTGATATGTAGGTCAAAATTGGGACACCCTGTATAATTGCATATATTTTAGAAATGTGCCCTCAAATGTCATGTATATCATGCCATTGATAGATTTTCCCAAAATGTATTTGTTTATGAGTAATATTCCGTCCACATATGGATGGGCCACCCTGTATATAATGAACCATTAACGATATTTTGAGTATCAAAATTTATCTTTCCGCCACAGGCCCACCTCCCCAAGCCTGGAGAGTTATTTTTTTTTCAAGTAGTCTGTAGAATATCCATTAAATAAACATAATTGTAGAACAAGGCTGATCAATAAACGTATTTATTTTCATTGCATTGTAAATATTTAGCAATAAATTTTTTTTTTCAAATTACAGTATGATAATTCACTGGATTACGGCATTGGACTGCCCAGCATATTATTAGAAAAATTCAGCGATACAGCTAATGTTTTCATCTCAAAACTCAGTCATTTCTTGCTCTTACATGCCCAACTCCATACAAAATTTAATTCAAATAGAATTGAAGACACAAGTGGATTAAGAACATTTTTTAAAATGTGCTTTTTGCATTAAACTAACTTAAATGAGTGATTCTTTCATTCTGTGACTACTTTGTTGCAAAAACAAAGTAATTAAACTAAATATTTAAAATGTCAATAAAGTAAAAAGTCCCAATAAAAAATGTTTAAAGTCATCATTAACACCTGTATCCACTCGTGTCTTCAATTATTCTTACTGGGCGTTCTAATTTCTTTATCACTGAGTATACAGGGTGAAAATGAAACATAATACAAGGGAAAAAGATACGGGCTGATGAAGTTTAAAAATAAAAAACAATCTTTTTTAATATCTTCAAAACCGTCAACTGGGATGAACTAAAATTTGGTATGTGGATTTACTTAGGTATTGTCCACATTGAAAAGTCTTTACTTAAAATTAATGTGCACCAGTGGAGGAGATACGGGGGATTAGTGGCATCATTTTTCCAAATAAAAATAGTACGCCACTGTTTTTTGAGCAGTAATTATGCCACTACACCCCTGTATCTCCGCCACTGGTGCACGTTCAATTTGAGTAAAGAGTAAGGACAATACTTAGGTAAATCCACGTACCAAATTTTAGTTCATTCCAGTTGACGGTTTCGAAGCTTTTAATTTTTTTTTTATTTTTAAGCTTTTTAAACTATCTTTTTAACGAATCCCGCGAGAAAAAAATGTTACATAGAAGACCTCCCTTTAAATGCGGTCCTGCGTATGATCTTTCATTGTTGGTTACGACTTGTGAATCACCCCGTATAATGACGAAACTACTCCTTGATGTACGAAATACAAACATAATCTATCCAATTTCTCATTATTCTATGCTACTACCTACATAGTATACGGTCGTTTTCAACAGATGTGACAGAATTTAATTTTGGCTACACCGAAATTGAATATCAACTGAGCAAGATTGCTATAAATGGAATGTATCGAAAATGAAGATTGCTTTACTGATCGCCAATTTCCAAAAACAAATGTTAATTAAATACAAGGTGGACCATAATAAAATTCACTTTTGTTTTTTAAGTGAAAGCGCGAAACGCGGGCGGAAACGCTGGAGGGGGATCGCGGGCAATATGTAACTGTTAATTCAGAACGTTATGTCCCAATGCTGAGAGAGTTTTTGCCTTAAAGCTCCAAGATTTTGGTGGATGCAAATCCGTAACGTGGTTTTAACAGTTGTTCCCTGGAACAGTGATAGCGAGGAGAGGTGACCTTGATTGGCCACTAGGAAGCCATGATTTCTTTCTATTGGGATATTTCAAGAGCCAAGTCTTAAATGCCAGTCGAAAAATCTTCAACGAAGGTTCCTTTTGGAAGCGCGTTCTAGAAGATCTGGCGGCCATCTTGACTATATCGTGCAAAATGCCAATGTCCTTTCGTATTATAAACATTAGCAAACTCTTCAGGTATAACCTGCTTCCATTTACATTGTTTTCAAAAGTAATTTTTATTATGGGCCACCCTATATTATGAAAAACCACTCCAAGTTTCCATGCAAGAAATAAATATATCGATTCAGCTTTGCTTAACCTAAATTCAATTCACATCTGTTTTGTCGACTAAATCATACCTGAGCAGTTTTAAATATTGGAAACCATAGGCATAGCTATTTTGCCATTTATTAAAACTTTTGATGTCAAACGTTTGATTGCCGATATAATCGTTTTCGACAGCGCGAAATAAATAATTTTATAACAAGCCAGATTCGCAAATTAATGTCTTCTTCAAACTAACATATTGAAATACAGGGTGTTTCAGAACTATCGGATCATCCAGGATAAAAAAGTTTATTGCTATTCATCGGCGGCTCTCCGAGACAGGCATGTTTAAAACCAACATGCATGATACTGGTGTTGCTCGAACCGTAAGAGCGGTCGAATTTGAAGAAGAGGTCCGTCAGCGAGCGGCCGACGAACCATCAAGTAGCACACGTCACATTGCTGAGGATGTGAATACGAGTAACGCTTCCGTCTGGCGGGTGCTACACGGGCAACAACTTTATCCTTAACACTTCTAGAAAGTTCAAGGATTGACCGCAGCCGATTACCATCCTGGAGTTCAATATTGTCAATTCGTTGTACAACCAAATGTTTTATGGACCGATGATGCCTCTTTCCCAAGAGACGGTATTTTTAATAGTAGGAATAGCCACGTTTGGGACAAAGAAAATCCCCATGGAATTTTTCCTAGAAAACATCAGCAACGTATGGGCAGGCATTGTTGATGATTATTTGATCGGGCTATACCCGCTACCGGAACGGTTAACAGGACCTATTTACCGGCGTTTCTTGGAGGAAGTTCTTCCGGAACTTCTTTAAAATGTTGCATTGAACGTTCGATAGCAAATGTGGTTTCAGCATGATGGAGTGCCGGCTCACTTTGCTGTACAAGTACGTGAGTATTTGGCTCAGCGGTTTGGGCACCATTGGATTGCCAGAGGTGGGGCAGTTTCTTGGCCTCCTAGGTCACCCGATTTAACGTCGCTAGACTTTTTCCTATGGGGACATGTATAGTCTTTGGTTTACGAAACAGAGCAAGACTTAATAGGACGGATTACAGCAAAACGAGTAACAAATGTATAGTCAAGTCCGTCGAAATCATGTGCGACGTTTAAATCGGTGTATTCAGGTTGGAGGAGGACATTTTGAACAATTGTTGAGATGATATCATGTACAAAAGGCAAAATTAAATTCATTAAATCCTATTTAACGCGTCTTAGGGCCGTAGTGCCGTAGTGACACTTTTTCTGGTATGGGTCCCTATACTCAAAACTGTTACACTGAATAACTCCTAGAAGTTTGATCCCTTAGTTCCGGAACACCCTGTATATTCAACCTCCCTGACATCGCAACTACAGTCTGCTACCAAAACGGAAGAGAAGAGCATATCAGATCGTGTTTTTCCTAAATTCGTCGTCTTAATTGCCTTTCATCTTGAGCTTCCTAGCCTCCATGATAAACCTTCCTAGATAGTAGAGCCCAAAATCATCTATTGGGCGAGCCCGGAGCAAATTTGAAGGATTATCGTTTTTGGAAACAAAAGGTATGTTGTGTTCTCCAAGCCAGTTTTGAGTAATGGCATGATGCTAGGTCTAGCCAAAACATGATAGGGTCATTAGCATGATGTAGCATGCACTTTTTTGTATTTGTATTTTTATGCGACATCTTAAAGCGAAAGCCTCAAAATAAATACATGTCAACTGACAGTGAAGTGAGTAAACAAACTTTTGTTCTCAAAGGCAACTTGATATTATTTTGTGTTTCTTAAAATTAAAGCCAGTGAATTTGGAACATACGTTAGTGGTGCACGATGTGTCTTCCGTTCCGTTACCAGATTATAGTGTCGACATTTCAATAGGTTGTTTTGGCTACGAGTGCTGGTGTGGAAGGGCTCTTATTGCACCAAAAAAACCGAAAAGTGTCTATAGTCAAAATCACGAAAAATGACGATTAGGTCATCATTTTAATCTGTAGTACAGACAAACGACAGCGATTTGTGAATATTTTAATGTGTTTCAAATATGCTAGACAGAGAAAAACAGAATTTGATTGTCTAAACAATCTGTATTGCTGGTATGCACGTATCCGACATACGTCCATTGATTATTTCAGTACAATGTATGGTATGACGTAACAGTCATCTCTCGTGATTTTGACTATACAGGGTGTCCCAGACGTCGACGTCAAGCCGAAACCGGGTGATAGGCAAAGTCATAACAGCTATCAGAAAAATATTTAAAAAAATTTTATGTATACGTATGTTTTTTGAAAATTATAGGTCTTTGAAAAAAATATAGAAATTTCACACCCTACGGCAGTCTGTCAACTCCTGTTACTACAAATATTAACTTTTTTTGAATTTTATTTTTACAATGTAATGATGAATAATGCATCTTCAAACTGGTGTCTCAACCTTACTGCCAACTTTTTTCCTCCACTTATTTCCCAACCAAGTATTCCAAAGTAAAACTTTGCTCAACTTTAACTAGCTGTACTGGAAAAAAATGTACTACGAGAGTTTGGCAAGTAACCTTAAAAGTTGGCGCATTTAATAAGGATTCCAAAATGGTATAACACTTAGAAGATTACTCGTTAACTTATGCACAATTTTTATTTGAAGAAAAACTGATGAAAATTTTTCAAAATTTCCTAATTAAACAGCGATTATGAAAACGCACAAGGACCCTTAAGGATAACTGTTTGCACAACAGTGGGCGTCAAAATGCTGCTGATGATAATTTACCTTTACAGCAAATGCTCAAACTGTTTTCCTTCAGCCGCAATACACGCTCGACATCTTCTTAAAAAAGATCGGGTTATTAAACGAGCGAATCCACGGTTATTAACAAACTCAGCTGCTTCCAATAGTCTTTGCCGTAGCTCATCTGCATTTTGAATCGGCTTGAAATACACTTTTTCTTTTACATTTCCCCAGTAAAAAAAATCTAACGGATCTGGTGACCGGGCTGGCCACGGTATTGTACCAGACCGTCCTATCCATCTGCCTGGAAAGTTTTGATCGAGATACTCTCACACTGAGAGTGCATAGTGCGCTGGGCAGCCATCATGCTGAAACCACATGTCCCTGTAAATACTCAGTGGCACGTCCTCCAATAAATTTTCTAAATGATTTTGCAAAAAACCTAAATTAACCTCAGCAGTCAAAGCCTCTGGGAACTCAAACGGACCGATTATTTTACCATTTAAAATTCCTGTCCAATGGTTTATCTTGAAGCGATATTGAGATGTATCTTCTCTCATCAAATGTGGGTTTGCTACGTGCCACTCGTGTAAGTTATGCAGGTTCATGTACCCATCTTTCTTAAATGTGGTCTCATCTGACCATAAAATTTTTTCAAACAACCGTGGATCTTCCCTGTGTCTTTCTAACATTGTGCGACAAAAAGCAACTCGGCAAAGACTATTGGAAGCAGCTGAGTTTGTTAATAACCGTGGATTCGCTCGTTTAATAACCCGATCTTTTTTAAGAAGATGTCGAGCGTGTATTGCGGCTGAGGGAAAACAGTTTGAGCAAACAGTTATCCTTAAGGGTCCTTGTGCGTTTTCATAATCGCTGTTTAATTGGGAAATTTTGAAAAATTTTCATCAGTTTTTCTTCAAATAAAAATTGTGCATAAGTTAACGAGTAATCTTCTAAGAGTTATACCATTTTGGAATCCTTATTAAATGCGCCAACTTTTAAGGTTACTTGCCAAACTCTCGTAGTACATTTTTTTCCAGTACAGCCAGTTAAAGTTGAGCAAAGTTTTACTTTGGAATACTTGGTTGGGAAATAAGTGGCAATTTTTCCTGAACGAGAAAAGTTGGCAGTAAGATTGAGACACCAGTTTGAAGATGCATTATTCATCATTAAATTGTAAAAATAAAATCCAAAAAAAGTTAATATTTGTAGTAACAGGAGTTGACAGACTGCCGTAGGGTGTGAAATTTCTATATTTTTTTCAAAGACCTATAATTTTCAAAACACATACATAAAATTTTTTTAAATATTTTTCTGATAGCTGTTATGACATTGCCTATCACTCGGTTTCGGCTTGACGTCGACTTCTGGGACACTCTGTATATGGTACACGGCTATTCATGTACATACCTACTAAAAATAAACTTCACAACTTCAGAGAGTCGAAATATTTGTACGAATTCGATAGTCAGAATCTGAGTTTTCATATACTTATGCTATGCCTATAATTTTGTCATCTAAAACACCATTACGTCGCAATGCTATCCTGTTGCCTTTTAACTTCTATCTGATTTTGTATAGCATGAGTAAAGCGACGCAACCTACTACACATACATACATTAATTCACGTTTTTTACCCCTATAATTTGGGGTCGGCATACTATAAAGTTAAAAGAAAAACACAATTACTAACTTTCATCTATAGACGTCAAAGCTCAGTCTAGTAAGAGCAATAGTCATGCATAGGGGGACCGTTTAAAATCAATCGGCAATTTATTTATTGAATCCCGTAGGATAATGATACTGATCAATACAACGACAACACTTTTTTGTATATTTTAGCATTGTTAAAAGTATGTACAGGGTGGCCAACTAATCTTAAAAAGTGATGTTTCTGTGAATTGCGCTATGTTAACCTAACCTAACGAAAAAATACCTGATCTTTAAAGTCGAGGATAATGTGGACTTTATTTGTTTGACAATTTTTGCAGTATCTCTAAAACTGGGGGGTGTTCAAAGGCTTCCGTAAAAATCACACAATTGAAAAAGGCGATCATTAAATCTGGAGATAAACAGAAACCTAATGTCAAAGATTAGCAATTTATTTAGGTTAATATAGTGAAATCCACAGATACATCACTTTTTTAGATTCAAGATTGCAACTACGCCCCCCTAGTGGCCATTTCAGAAACTTGAAAATATTTTACCGGGTTTTTCTCTCTCTACTATAGGTTTCCAGATAAGGTACCTCGCATTCTTAGTTTTCCACCCTGTACAGTAAATTCAGAGGTTTTGGCTAGGCACTGTGCCTGGTCAACAAGATGGTATCAAATAAAAAAATATTACTCATTAAGTATAGTGAACCCATCATGATAAGCAAGAAACATTTTTCGAAGGAAAAACAAAATGAGATGCGTAGAAAATGGCATAACAAACTGGGATTTGCGTACATTTTATTCTTGCCGAATAGAGTTTGTATATTGTGCAAATATCAGTTGACTATCGCTCTCAAGTATTATTAATAGCATCAGACTTCTAAGGATCTACCATCCACATCATTAATAGAATTTGTGAACAACCCAACAAAAATATCTACGCGATTGGTTCTGTAAAATGTTTTTTAATAGAAGATATCGTAATGAGATATGATCCTTTAAAGTAAATGATTCGCAAAACAACTACAAGTTACATGATCCATTACATGTATACTAAGTGACGTATAAATCCGAACAGCCAGTTTAAATGGTTTTATTTTAATAAAAGTTGGTGAATGTATTTATCTTACTGTAAATAACAAGTGAAACAATTTTCAGCCTTATCAGTTGGACATTCCGGTTTTTATAATGCTTTTTTTTTAATTCACTAACACTCTAAAAATGAATATTTCAGCCGCAGTAAAGAATCACGTTGGCGGATTTTGGTTCTTGACATCCTTTACGATCGGTTACGATGCCTAGAGTACGGAGACCTGTACGATTTCGTCAACTTAGTGAGTTTGATAGGGGCCGTATAGTGGGACTTCGGGAAGCTGGACTTTCTTTTCGGGCAATTGCAGTTAGAGTGCAAAGAAGTGTAGACACTGTGGTTAGGTGTTGTCAGGCATGGCTTCGAGAAGGCCGTACGCAAAGAGCAAGGGGCACTGGACGCCGCCGTAGAACAACAGACCGTGAAGATCACCGCCTAAGATTATTGGCCTTAAGCGACCGTTTCTCCACTACCAGGTCCATTGCAAATGAATGGTTTGCAGAACACGGAAGACCTCTTGGCATGCGAAGTGTTTACCGACGAATGAGAAGTTTTGTCTTGTTTTCATACCGGCCACACTGGGTCCTCCCTTTAACTCGAGAACACCGACGTAATCGCCTTGAGTGGTGCAGACAACGGTCACTCTGGGATCAGGAATGGAACAGTATTGTCTTTAGTGACGAGTCTCGATTTTGTTTAGGCATGCACGATGGTCGTGCCAGGGTTAGAAGGCGACGTGGTGAAAGGAGGAATCTACAGTTTTTTGTTGAAAGACATGTTCATCACACTGTTGGAGTTTATGGTTTGGGGTGCTATAGCTTATGGTTCCAGGTCACCTTTAATCTTCATCAGAGGTAACATGAACGCGCAGCGTTATATCCACGAAGTTCTAGAACCCCATCTTTTACCCTGGCAGATCCAACTTTCCAACAAGATAATGCCCGACCACATGTTGCAAGAGTCACAATAGACTTCTTTCAACATAATGATGTCACATTGTTACCATGGCCACCAAGATCTCCCGACTTATCCCCAATTGAGCACGTGTGGGATATGATGGGTAGGAGATTGTTCAATTTGCAACGTCCTCCTCAGACTCTAGAAGCACTTCGAGAGGAGTTGGTGGTTGCCTGGAATGAGATACCACAGGAGGACATTGACCACCTGATCAGAAGCATGCCTAGGCGCGTTGGAGAATGCGTAGCACATCAGGGTGCATCCACACATTATTAAAGATCAAAGGGCTTTAAAGCAGTGAAATTTTTATCATTTACTTATTATGCTTCATTAAGTACTTATACAAAATTTTATTAAAATAAAACCATTTAAACTGGGTGTTCGGATTTATATGTCACTTAGTATATAAGACGATATTTATCTGTCGATACAGGTTGAACACTTCGTCTATTAATAAAATTTGATATCTTAGTCCTTATTGAGCCTAAAATATTTGCCGAGTTAACACTACCTGTAAAGATATCTATTTGCTAAAAATACAGCCTACAGAGTCACATCTCTATGTCTTAACAGAACTCAAAGAGATGTACGATCAAACTTGGAAATGACTAGTGCACATTTTTTGAGATCCTGATATTTTTGCTCTTTATCGAGCATGAACAGAACAACATTCTTGAGTTCTGCTCCAGGTTCATCTAGAAGCTAAACTACTATATACGATGGATTGGTGATAATACATAATCTATAAAAACCCATGATACAGAAGATATGCTCATTTCACGATCGAATTACATACCCCTCTGCAAGGGCGTACCCTACCTACCCAGCTCGAAAAAAATTAAAAGACAGAACATTTTTCACAACAAATAAATTATTCTTATACAGGGTCCTCCGCAAGCTAGATTCGGCAGAAATGAAGATTTTTCGAAATTAATTTTGTTTACAGACGAGGCCACATTTACACGAAATGGAGTGCACAAGTTCCACAACAATCAAGTTTGGGCAGAAGAAAATCCGCATGCTGTAGAAAGAACTCATTTTTAACATAGATTTTCATTAAATGTTTGAGCTGGCGTGGTAAATGGCATGCTTATTGGACACTATTTTTTTCGACCTCGACTGACCGGTAAAATTTACGAGGGATGTCTTTTAAGTTTTGCATATAGAAACATAGTAGGCCGCGCGGATCGAACGTCAGTAACGAATCTTAACCTCACTCTTTAGTAAACTTAAATTCAAAGTTTCACAACGAAACGTGCAGTGTTCTCACTACAGTGAATTTTTGAGTGACACCAAGTCATTAGAAAAATGGAATTCAACCGAGAACATTTTCGCGCCATAATTTATTACAACTTTCAGAGACAATTATCGCAACAAGAATGCCTTGCTGAGTCACTGTGTTTTCGGCAACGAAGCGCCACATCAGTCGACAATTACACTGATCCACAGCAAAAAAATATCCTAAATAAAATCAACGAAATATTACTATTTTTAATGTGCTAAAACCGGAATGAAACTTATTTTTTCAATATTAGTTCAAGTTTTAGAGATACGGTAATTATATGTGTTCCTGCTGTGACAGTGTTAATATACTGTAATGCACAAGAATGCACGTGCTACATTTTTATATTCGGCAAGGAAAGATAATGTAAGCGGCATGATTGTGTTACGTTATACATACGTGTACATTATATTGTTTTATATTAGCCATTTTTTCCTCAGTTGGCTGACAGCGTCCATGCAAGATGTCTCGAAAGTGTGTAAACAATCCAGATCAGTTTTGTTACGTGTGTGGTGATGTGACTTTTGCGTCTCATTACTCCACTAATAACAAAGGCATATCAGCTTTATTTCGGTTGTAAACTAGGTGATCAAGACAAACAGTGGGCACCCCACATCTGCTGTAATACATGTGCTTCAAGTCTGAGGAGCTGGTTAAATGGCAAAAAACGGTCTATGCGCTTTGCTGTCTCAATGGTTTGGAGAGAGCCTACAAATCATATTAATGATTGTTACTTTTGCATGGTACCTTGTGTTGGACAAGCCACAGGTATGTGCAAGAAAAAAAAATCGGTTATTAACTACCCAAACATACCATCTGCGATGAGACCTGTGCCTCACAGTGACGAAAATCCTATTACAAAACCCCCAGAATCCTACACTTGCGAATCAGATCATGGCGATCGAGTGATTCGTCTGGAAGAAGATATGCCATCAACGTCAAGAGATCCTGATTTTATACCGAGCACGCCATGCCACCAACCGCACAAAATAACAGTCAGAATTAAATGATCTTGTAAGAGATTTAGAACTTCCAAAATGTAAGGCAGAGTTACTTGGATCAAGACTGCAGCAGTGAAACTTGTTAGAAGACGATGTTTCGGTATGTGTTTTTCGTAAACACCACAAAGATTTAGAACCATTTTTCAATATGGAGAATAACTTGGTTTTCTGCAGTAACATTAACGGCTTACTGGCGGCTTTAAATATAAACTATAACCCAGAAGAATGGAGGTTGTTTATAGACAGTTCAACATTGAGTTTAAAGGCAGTGTTATTGCATATTGGAAATATTTTACCATCTCTTCCTGTAGGGTATGCAGTTCACATGAAAGAATCATAATATGACAATATGAAGTACCTATTGACATGCATAAAATACGATGAGCACCAATGGCATATTTGTGGCGATTTGAAAATTGTTGCACTTTTACTAGGGCTGCAGCTAGGCTACACAAAGTTTTGCTGTTTTTGTGTGAATGGGATAGTCGGGCAAAGGCACTTCATTACACCAGACAAAACTGGCCTGTTCGTGAATTCCTAGAGCCAGGTCAAAAATATGTACAGCATATGCCATTAGAAGATTCGAAAAAAAATTTATTAGCACCACTGCATATCAAGTTGGGCCTAATGAAAAACTTTGTCAAGGCATTAGATAGAGATGCGTCAGCTTTTCAATACCCGCGTCAGAAATTTCCAAGACTAAGTGAGGCAAAGGTTAAAGAAGGTATTTTTGTTGGACCACAGATTTGAAATATTTTGAAAGATACACAGTTTGAAAACACTTTAACAGGTATTGAAAAAACTCCTTGGAATGATTTCCGTCTGGTGGTCACTAATTTCTTGAGAAATAGAAAAGCTGACAACTATAAAACCCTTGTCAAAAATATGCTGCCATCGTATCAAAAGATGGGCTGTAATATGTCTCTTAAGATACATTTCCTACACTCACACCTGGACTTTTTTCCTGAAAATTGCGGAGCCGTAAGTGATGAGCACGGCGAACGTTTTCATCAGGATATTTCAACAATGGAAAAAAGGTACCAGGGAAAGTGGAATCCTTCCATGCTTGCAGACTACTGTTCGACTCTTGGTAGAGATGCTCCAGAAACGATCCATAAAAGAACAGCAAAAAGACAGCGCATATAGTGATTCTTATAAGTATATGAATCTTGTTACTTTTTTTAATATATCCTTAAAAATAAAAAGTTTTTTTTCTAAACCGCAACTAATTTTTTTATTGCATTGTCATTTTTGGATTCAGCGCCCCAAAATTAACAAAGAAGTGAACTTTTCCCACAAGATACAATTAAAAAACTAAAATTTGTTGTCCAGTGTTATTGGACCTTTCTCCATATAGTCCCGACCTAAGTCCTAACGATTTCTTTACTTTCCCGAAAATTAAAAACAGACCGCGTCGTCGAAGGTTCCAGTCAACAGAAGGAGCAGTTGACGCATTCAAAAATGCCGTTTTGGATTTGACAGCAAACGAGCGGAATAAGTGCTTCGAAAATTGGTTCGATCGCATGCAGATGTGTATTAATCTTCGTGGAGAACACTTCGAAAAACAATAAAGTCATTTAAAACTACCTACCGTGTTGTTTTATTTCCATATGCAAAACTTAAAAGACACCCCTCGTATTTAGATTTTCTTCGACAAAATCTGCCATAATTATTAGAAGATGTTACTCTCAATGTGAGACAGAATATGTGGGGCTTCACCACATTTTAAAATAAATGCCTAAATAATTAGTTTCCGAATAGATGGATAGGCCTGCTCACTCCCCGGACTTAACGCCTTGCGATTTTTTTCTGTGAGGCTATTTGAAATCATGATGGAGCAGTAAGTACTCTGGAACAAACGGGGACAATTTTGAACAGTTTTTATAAAAACGGTATCCATTTAACTTGATAATGATTTTTTTAAATAATTTTTAAACTAACTCTCTTATTATGCAACTTTTAGATAGCTGGTTTTTGGTATATCAACTTGTCTTGACGAGTTCTAGAAGCTGTTAAAATAAATGACTGAACTATAAACCACCAAATTTTATTTTTCAATGTGCCCCCCGTCCGTTTTGAGCTGGGTACGCCCTACATTTATACGAACTACTACTACTTAAATTTGGTTTAGAATGTGCCCTTGTAATTACCACATATACTAAGTGACATATAAATCCGAACACCCAGTTTAAATGGTTTTATTTTAATAAAATTTTGTATTAGTACTTAATGAAGCATAATAAGTAAATGATAAAAATATCAAAATGATTGCACTGCTTTAAAGCCCTTTGACCTTTAATAATGTGTGGATGCACCCTGATGTGCTACGCATTCTCCAACGCGCCTAGGCATGCTTCTGATCAGGTGGTCAATGTCCTCCTGTGGTATCTCATTCCAGGCAACCACCAACTCCTCTCGAAGTGCTTCTAGAGTCTGAGGAGGACGTTGCAAATTGAGCAATCTCCTACCCATCATATCCCACACGTGCTCAATTGGGGATAAGTCGGGAGATCTTGGTGGCCATGGTAACAATGTGCCATCATTATGTTGAAAGAAGTCTATTGTGACTCTTGCAACATGTGGTCGGGCATTATCTTGTTGGAAAGTTGGATCTGTCACGGTGTCAAGATAGGGTAAAAGATGGGGTTCTAGAACTTCGTGGATATAACGCTGCGCGTTCATGTTACTCTGATGAAGATTAAAGGTGACCTGGAACCATAAGCTATAGCACCCCAAACCATAACTCCAACAGTGTGATCAACATGTCTTTCAACAAAAAACTGTGGATTCCTCCTTTCGCCACGTCGCCTTCTAACCCTGGCACGACCATCGTGCATGCCTAAACAAAATCGAGACTCGTCACTAAAGACAATACTGTTCCATTCCTGATCCCAGAGTGACCGTTGTCTGCACCACTCAAGGCGATTACGTCGGTGTTCTCGAGTTAAAGGGAGGACCCAGTGTGGCCGGTATGAAAACAAGCCAAAACTTCTCATTCGTCGGTAAACACTTCGCATGCCAATAGGTCTTCCGTGGTCTGCAAACCATTCATTTGCAATGGACCTGGTAGTGGAGAAACGGTCCCTTAAGGCCAATAATCTTAGGCGGCGATCTTCACGGTCTGTTGTTCTACGGCGGCGTCCAGTGCCCCTTGCTCTTTGCGTACGGCCTTCTCGAAGCCATGCCTGACAACACCTAACCACATTGTCTACACTTCTTTGCACTCTAACTGCAATTGCCCGAAAAGAAAGTCCAGCTTCCCGAAGTCCCACTATACGGCCCCTATCAAACTCACTAAGTTGACGAAATCGTACAGGTCTCCGTACTCTAGGCATCTTAACCGATCGTAAAGGATGTCAAGAACCAAAATCCGCCAACGTTGATTCTTAACTGCGGCTGAAATATTCATTTTTAGAGCGTTAGTGAATTAAAAAAAGCAGTATAAAAACCGGCATGTCCAACTGATAAGACTGACAATTTTTTCACTTGTTATTTACAGTAAGATAAATACATTCAAAACTTTTATTAAAATAAAACCATTTAAACTGGGTGTTCGGATTTATATGTCACTTAGTATATTTGAGTAGGATATGAAAGTAGAAAACGGTGCAATAACAAATTTAATATTCCGGTACGAGATTTTTCCCGACCTGAGATGTATTATAAACAATAATACCTTCCTGACAATAAAGATGCTCTATAAATAAGCGTCTATTAGGACTCAAAGTTGTACGTCTACACACAGGTACTAAGTAAATTATCGTTCTAGTTCGTACAAAAAATGTCCGATAAACATGATCAAATTATAACAATTGAGAAAACTCGTTGTGCGGATTGATGACGGGCCTTGAGAGAGTCTTTTGTACGATGAGTTGCGATGGCAGTGTGAAAAAATGTGTGGTGTTGTTGCCTGTAGTGTGCTTTGTGATTGAAACAAAACAAAGCTGGTAACATTCGTTAATACATCGACAAAATGAAACAAACGGTGGTGCGCATGCTTATATTTTTTAGATAGATCCTTACCTGGCACTGTGACTCAACAGAATGATATTTCTGTAACAAGGGATAGCTGGCGTTAATATACACACTATCGTTTATCGTTATTTGGTAGCGTATATACATTAGAAATACAAAGCAGAGTCAAAATTAATTCCCTATTTGTTAAAATTACAGCCGGTGAATGTTGTGCCAAAACTTTTATTACATGCGTTGTTATTTAAATATTGCAGTGAACCTCATCGTGTTCCCATAATGAAAATAACTGGTCATAAGATTTTTAAGAGGCAATTTATACATTTTTTAGTTCAAATTAAACTTCGAAATTCGTCAACATGTGGGCAGCTGGACTATTACATAGGCTGCAGCTGGCCCAGTATAGACAGATTCTGCTTTGTACGTGGAAACAAGAAGTGAAGGCACGAGACCTAATTCTTCAAATTGAAAAGTAGTCAAATTCAAACTAAGTAAAACAATGCTTACGCGTCGAGCACGATAGCGGTGGCGCGTACAAGTTGTAACCTGTTCAAACCTGCGTGATCTACATTAGCGAAGATTGTCAAATACGTATGTATGTAATACATATTCAAAGACATGTCGGATTACAGGGGTCGCCGGATTAGACAGGGGCGGGATTATCGGGGGTCCAATGTAGTAGATTTTACGATAAGTTAGCCTGAATAATGGTTATTAGATCTATGATAACCTATGGATCTGTAGCTTGGTGGGGCAAGGCAGCACAAAGAACTAAGCACAATACAGAGAGAAGCTTGTTTGTTGATCACTGGTGCCTTTCGTACCACACCAACTGCAGCTATGGGGTTCCTTCTTAATTTACCCCTTGCACATATACCTGGACACGCTGGTGGACTTACAAAACGACCACAGTCTGCGAATTCCTTCTGATATAATGCTAAAGATAACAAGATATGCTTAACCCTACTCAGTGACAATTCCACAGAGGAACAACAAGTTAACCTGATAAGGAGAGATATCTGTGCATACACAGACCGAGGTAGTGTTTGAGCTGGTATCTTCGTGCCGAAGGTAAAGATTAAAAAATCTGTTAGCCTAGGAACCTGGGCATCGATCTTCCAGGCAGAGCTATACTCTATACAGGGTGTTTCAGTTTATTGTTGCATAACTTTAAGATTCGATAGAAATTTTAAAATTAATGCATAAAGTCTATATAAACATGGGTCGAAAAATGCGTGGCTTCCGAAATACAGGGTGTTTACTTTTGAAAATAATTTTTTTTAAACATTTCGAACAATATTTGATGTATAACAGTGAAAATTGGTATACAAGGGTTTTTTGGTGCGACAAAACGAACCATGGTCATAGTTTTACTGTAGCCGCTAGAGGGCGCTCTCTAGTGTACCTGTAGTGTATTAAAATGACCGACAAAAAATTTCTTAGTGCAATTTTTTGCTTCTGGAATAAAAAAACTGATTCTTCGCACTTTTCAACATAAAAAAGCTCTCTTGAAAATGTTCGTTATAGTTAGTCGTTTTTGAGATATTTCGATTTTTAGGGTTCAATGCATTTTAATTATTTATGATAAAATAACGTTAAAAAGTCAGTATCTCGATAATTTTAGAAGTAGGCTGTGCCAGCAAATATTTTTGAAATTGAAAGCAGAATAAGGTTAAACGTCAATTAGTTGACAGTTAGTTCTGTTGTCTGTGCAATTGTGAATGCACGAAATTTAGTTTCTTTTACCTGTTTTTTTTTTGTAAGTTTTATAAAAATGCCATTTTTATTCTCCAATCAAGAGTTAGCGGATATTCATTTTGTGTATGGCTTTGTAAATGGAAACGCAGCAGAAGCAGCCAGAGAATACGCACGAAGATTTCCAAACAGACGACATCCAACTCGCTCAGTATTTGTAAGAGTGCATCGCCAAATAATTGAAAATGGTTTTGGAAATCTCCAATGGGATCAAAACATAAATGTTCGTCACCGCAGATTTACCCGTATGATTCTGCGTGAGTTTGATAGAGATCCGACCACAAGTGTTAGGAGAGTTTCTGGTGCCTTGGGAATTTCAGCAAGCCATGTTCACCGTGTTCTTAGAAATGAACATAGACGTCCTTACCATTTGCAACCTGTGCAAGGACTACAGCCTGGGGACGGAGAACGAAGAATCACATTTTGTCAGTGGATTCATGATAGAACTGATAATAATAGGGAGTTTTTAAGTAACGTTTTATGGACCGATGAGTCATGCTTCACTAGACGTGGAGTGGTAAATTTTCATAATCAACATATTTGGTCGCATGAAAATCCGCATGCAGTTCGGGAAAAAAATTTTCAGCATGAATTTAGTGTGAACGTGTGGATTGGTATCTACCGTAATCGACAATTTGGACCCTACCTTTTGCCTGCAAGGTTAAAAGCTGCGACCTTCTTGGAATCTTTAAAGGATGAACATGCAAATATGTGGGATGTTGTTATGTTAGATTTAAGAAGATTGGCCTGGTTCCAGCTTGATGGTTGTCCAGCTCATTATTCGAGAATAGTTAGACGAAAATTATCTAGAAAGATGGATCGGCCATGGAGGACCAGTTGCCTGGCCTCCACGATCCCCTGACCTAAATCCATTAGATTTCTTTGTGTGGGGATTTGTAAAAGGAAAAGTGTACCAGACTCCCGTAACCACAAGAGATATGCTAATAGACAGAATCAGGAATGCATGTGATGAAATAAGGCCTTATTTGAATAATGCTATATACCACGTTCGATCATTCGTAGATGTGAATTGTGTATTGAACAATTGGGTTTACATTTCGAGCAACTACTTTAGATTTTGTATGTTTCTCCTAACTATCCAATAGCATTTTAGTTGTAAATAATTAATTTAATTTGTTAGAAATAATATTGGAAAATTAAACAAATTAATATTCTGTTTTTTTGTGTTTATTTGGAGTTAGGAATTATTGCTGTGTTTAAAAACACAATCTAAACGATCATCTTAATTACTTGTAATGCCCAAATCGAAAATGTAAAAAAAATATTATTTTCCCATAAATGATTAAAAATGCATCGAACCTTAAAAATCGAAATATCTCAAAAACGGCTAAATGTAACGAAAACTCACAGGAGAGCTTTTTTATGCAGAAAAGTACGAAGAATCAGTTTTTTTTTGTTCAAAAAGCAAAAATTGCAGTAAGAAAAAATTTTCGGTCATTTTAATACACTACTGGTACAGTAGAGAGCGCCCTCTAGCGGCTAAAGTAAAACTATGCCCATGTTCGTTTTGTCGTACCAAAAAGCTCTTGTATACCAATTTTCATTGTTATACATCGAATATTGTTCGAAATATTTTAGAAAGTAAATTTAAACATCCTGCATTTCGGAAGCCACGCATTTTTCGACTCATGTTTATATAGACTTTATGCATTAATTTTAAAAGTTCTATCGAATCTTAAAGTTATGCAACAATAAACTGAAACACCCTGTATAACTGGATGCCAGAATGATCGCAGTTCGACAACCGAGACACAGAACTATAATTATTTTTCAGATAGTCAAGCCGCACTTAAAGCACTTAACTCCACCTACTCGACATCGAAATTAGTGTGGAATTGCAAAGAAGCTCTAGGTGGCGCAGGGAAGGGAAATGAAGTCCGTTTCATATGAATACCGGACTCACAGCTCTAGAGGGAAACGAGACAGATGACACTCTGGTAAAGAGTAGGGCTAGCACACCCTTCGTAGGGCCTGAGCCAGCGATTGTGATCGCATACAATAATCTCTGCAGAGATGGACAGAAAGATCCATCAATACTGAGAGGGATTAGCAGAGCTAACCCATGCTAAGGCAACTATACCAATCTTGAAAAAGAAGGTAACAGACTCTTTGCTGAACAGACATAGCCTCGAAGCTCTAGTAGACTGGTCATTGCAAATTGCGTCACCACATGAGCAGGCTGGGCGTGGCGGAAGACGCGCATGGAGGGAGATGAAACGGTTAGGCATGTACTCTGCAGATGACCTGCAACAGAATCAGGTACTCGTACAACATACTTGGAGACGTAGTACTCCAAGTTGATCGACTTCCTCGGGATTTGGGAAATATAAACAGGTGTGAGCCACAATAGACCAAAGAGTCACAGTGGAGGATCGTTATTGATGCACTCACAAGAGCCTTACCGCCCGATGGCGCCACTATCGCAAGAAAAATCAACTATACGACTACATCGACTATAAGGAGATGGGCAAAACGGTCACTGTGCTCTAGTATGCTTGGCGAAGAAAAAGTGTTCTTCCACCATCCGCCGTCGCCATGAAAAAGTACTTATCGGACCGCTCTCGTATGTCTACCACACTGTACAGTATATTCAGATAAGAGATAGACCGGACATAAACAAGACCACGTGATCATCGAACGCTGTAACATTCGGCAGGGACGTATTAAGAGTCACGCAGTACATATTTTAGATAGTAGATGCTGCTTTGCGTAACTTTGTAGTAAATTAGCACAATTCGATGTGTATTGGTGATGGATATAGGATCATGTGGGGTGGGGTAAGAAATATATAATGATGTAAATATACATAAGGGTTTCAAAATTTTCGCTTCGATTTCCAGCTTCGGATGCCGCCTGATGTTTGGTGAAATACAGTCGAATATAATCTCAAAATGGCGTTTAAATTAGCCTAAATTAAAAATAATCGTATATCTCTTAAAATCATCGCTACTGCCTGAAGCACCAACGTCAATAATGAATGGCTCGACTTGTTCCTCTAAAATATGAGCTCAATGGGATTGAGCTCGCAATGGTATGGACGTAAACGGAGCACAGTTTTATTTGACTTGCTGCCATTTCGTCAATGGCGTATTTTTGATATTCCGCCTTGTGATCCTTGACAATTCTTAATAATTGTACTTTCAGCATTGCTTCTTCAAAGTTGATATTTTTCGAGCGGAGCCAATTTTGAACATCACCTTTCCTTGAAGCCGTTGTTGGGACCTTCTCCATTCTTCGAGAATGATAAGGCGCATTATCCAACACAATTACTGCGTTTTCCTCTAAGTTCGGTAAAATTTTTGAAACCACTGTTCAAACGATTCGCCATTCATTTCCTCGTGGTAATCTCCAGTTTTCTTAGACTCAAAGCACCACAGACCGTCAACAACAAATCCATCCTCACTGCCAATATGGCAGATAATGAGCCTTTTCCCTTTACCTGGAAATCGAAGTACTAACTGGTGTAGATTTATTTCAATAAGCGAACCTTTTTCAAATGTTTTCATCACATTCAGCGAAAAAACATTGAGACATGAGTATCAGATTGCTATAATTGGGATTATTTAGTCATATTGAAAGAAAGAATATTGAACGTCGTATGATACTCAGCGCTTCACAATTTAATTTAAAGTTATAAACCTTAAAAAATGAATGATCAGGAACCTGAAATACGCGCAAATATTAATATTAACAAATTATAACTTTATAAAGCTTAAAGTATGAATTAAAATGATTAGAAATATTAGGAACGGAACACAATATAAAACTTAGTAACTTTTTTTAAGTTTATAATATTCGACATATTTTAATATTATATTAAAAAATTATTGAAATATCGAAAACACATAAAAACTTGGCTTAAAAAAGTTCTAACAAATGAAAATGACAATAAAACATCCACGCATTTTATCGAAAGTTATAAAAGTTTTGTTACTTGTAATATGTTTTATCTGCCCCCTGGAATTAATGTTTAGAACCTTGTTCCAAGGTTTGAAAAACATCCGATTGTTGTCTATTACTCGTATTTACCTGCTGGATTTTTTAATCCGGTGGACAGTCCATCTAGAAAGGCCCTCCTGGATGAAGTTACAGAATCATCAACCCATACTTTACTTGTAGTGTGTCCTGCGTTTACCCACGTTTCATCAAGGTAATAAATCTTCCTGTTTTGATTTCTATATTTCCCAATTTTTGTTAAATAATCCCTCCTCCATAGCACAATTTCTTCTCTATCCAGTAGTAAACTATTACGACCCCGTTTTTTCCATTTGAAATTTAAATGCTTCAGTAACGCATGGAAAGTTGATCGTTTGAAATTTGGCAACGTTGTATCTCCATTTACCTCCTGCAGTACTTTATCTATAGTAGGTATTTCATTCCTAAAGAAGAATTCATGCACTCTCCTCCTAATCGCATGCTTATCAGCTTCATCCAATGATTTAACAATACTTTTGCGACGTTTACTGGTCATTGGCTCAGAAAAGGTGTGATTTTTTTTGTATTGTCTTAACACATTAAACACTGATACGCGACACACCCCAACTTTGTGAGAAACCTTCACAACAATTTCTTTGATGGTTGATGCCTCGTTCTCCTCGCGCTCGATCTTATATATATTCAAAATGACCTCTTTCATTTCTGCACTCAGGTGTCTTTTTTTGGAGCGTTTCCTAGGTGGACTACAGCAGTTTACAACTTCATCGGCAGTATCTGTACTACTGGGCATTTTGCGCAAGCAGTTGATAACAATAACAATCAATAACAAGGTATAACAATAACAACGACAAACTCAACTTCTTAATAAGATAACAAACGAAAACGTCCAAAGAAATATCAAATTGCAATGATGCACACGACATACGTAACACGTCTGAACCTGAATGTGACTCTGCCTTGATACGACTGCTCTGCCGCTCGGCATAGGCATTTAATTGCGAATTGACCAATGAGGGCTCCTATTTTACGTCGAGACGGCGGCGTTAGCGTGAAAATCACCCGAACCTTTTGTTTACATCCGGTCTATCTCTTATCTGAATATATTGTAGTGTGATGTTTTGATGGTGAACAATGTTTTTGCGCTAAGTTGCAACTTTTACTATCGATCCGAGGTATTTGCAGGTAACCTTGTTTATCTACACATTTTCTTAAATTGTAAGTTCCTAGCTTCGTCTTTCCTACGAAATTGGTTTATTTACATGCCTAAATCAGAAATACCTTGGAGAAAACAAGTTTCAAGTCGCGCAAACCAAAGAATGATAGTAAAAGTAAATACAACCGATAACTTTCGAAATAAGAAGACGTTATGGAAAAAAGGGAGCAGCAAAGGATCAATAATCAAAATAAATAAATGGGAGTCCTGTTTTGGGCACGTTTCTCTATCAGAATCCATCTGGATAAGTGAAAATATATTTCGAGATTAATAATAAGTATTTTGGGTAAAACTACACTTTAGCGCATATTGCCAATACATAATTTCTTATTTTAGAATGAAATATTAGGATGTAACTTTTACGAAAATATCATTTTTTCTTCAAGGAACACTCTGCTTACTATTTGATAGAACTTCAAAATTGCATTATCGGTGGTAATACTCTAGAATGGAATACTGTTTTATACGCTGTTTTTTTCTGCTTTTTGCACAAAGGAAGCTCTAAATTATAATATACACTGTATATTACTAAGGAAAATGGATGTGAAACTGTAAAAAATCGTTGTTTTTTGCAAAAAAAGGCTCAAAACTAGCCGTGTTATTACACTTTAGCTTATTAGCTAAAATAACAGTTCAAAATATATACGACTTTGAAGTTGAGTCATTAATTTTCAGATAATGATTGTAGAAGGAAGATAAACCAAAATCTGTGTAAAAATAAAAAAAAAATTAAAAAAAATTTTTACCTTGTTTTATAAAGTATCCTCCCGACAAGTATTTCAGTACGGACCTGTATTTGATCGTGAGGTCCCCTGTGAGGTCTTAAGTCACCTGATTCACGAGCCCGTTGTACTACATTAACAAAGGCACGAGGCGTTGGTTGCACTCGATTGGGAAACCGATCCGCATAAACATGTGCCATTTTTTATTTCGTTTGAGCCACGCAACAGATACCACTATTCACTGACACTGACTGTATACAAATGAATGAAATAATTGTAAAAACATTGTTCCAAATTCTTTCGCTTTTTTGTTTCCGATGCGATGAACCGATACGGCGGATTATATCCGTTGTCGCCAAACACGAGCACATAATATTATTATTGAAACAGGGCGGTACTCAAACTTCCAAAGGGCTATAACTTTGTTACTTTAATTTTACCAGAAAAATGGTAAAGGAAAAAAACATTTCTTTTGATCAGATCTACTCACTGTTAAAATAAATGACTCAACTTCGAAGTACATACGTAGATGATGGTATTTATTAATGAGATCAAAGTTTTTGCATTTATAAGACGTATTTGAAAGTACAAACAATTCCTAATGGCCATTTTATAACGTTCATTTCTTGACAGATAAGATCAATGATGTCCATTGTTGCCAAGTTGTACTTTTTTTTTGAGAAATACGTAATAACAAAAAAACAGTTATTTGCAAAATAAAAGTCTTAATTTATTGTAAATGACTTGTTTTATGTGAAATTGTCCCAATATTTACTGAAAGCTAGATGAAATTTTGAAGAGTATGTGCCTAAACAGTGGAAAATGCACCAGCGGGTCGCGTAACATAAAAAGTCAAAAGGCACCAGCGGACATTGCATATAAAAATGCCCAACTTCGATTCGTCGACATTTAATTAGGTATAAAAACTAACGCTATCATAGGACACGAGGTAGATTTAGTACAGCAAAACCTGCCCGCATTTTCATGGCAATCCTGTGCCGATTGCACATTTTCCGCTAGTATATAAGTAAGAATTTGTGCAAACCAAGGTAAGGTATATTACTATCCAGGATTTGGCAACATTGCGAATAGATGGAGAAATTATGTTAGTGATGGTGGTGTAGTTATGGGAACATTTATCTGAAATAAAAGAAATGACTACTTAACAATGAACTATTTTCATCATTAGAATTAAGCATCCCACAAACCGGCGCGAAATAATCGCGGCGAAATATTCGCAACGAAATTCAGAGCGAAATTCGCAATCTGTTTCGCCTGTTTATTCATACCAAAGCGTCTTATTCGCTCCGCGAACGTGAAGGTTTCGACAGGTTGCGTACATTTTATTATTGCCTTTTGCAATGAGCTCGTCTTCAGAAGAAGAGGAGGCACTTCTATTTCTTGCTTTAGAAAAGGAACAAAATGCACGGTAAGTTATGTTTATTTAACGCCATTTGATAGTTGGGTATGTATTAAGTTTAACGAAGTACGTAAAACAAATATTTTCAATTTTGTTTAGGAAACGAAGGAAGTGGGTACATGATATTAACTTGGAACGAAATAAATTTGGGGAATACCATACCTTGATGCCACAACTTCGGCTGGATGAACAGCGCTTTTACGTATATTTTAGAATGACTCCAGAGTGTTTCGATGAAATATTGAACTTGGTGAAATATGAAATACGAAAATCTGACACAAATTATCGTGAAGCTATTTCGCCAGAAGAACGACTTGCTATTACACTCAGGTAAAAAATTATATGTATTAAAATTAGTAGGCTTATCGAATACGAAAACTTCAGGGATCGTGAAATGAATATTTTATTGTAATAATTGGACTACATGTTGCCACTAGGCTTAAATGTTGCTAAATAATTCGAGGCAGAATTTGCCTCCTCTGTTGGGTATATTATTGGAGTAAACCCAGTGCCGCTTGGGAAGGACGACATACTACTATCATACATACTTGCAGAATTCTGGGTAGACGCTGAAGACATTTCTTCAATATGTTCAAATTCTTCGTTCGCTATTAGTTCGGCTGTTTTTAGTTTTATTCGGGCTTGACGCTTTAAGGGAAGTGTTTTCACAGTCTGTGCATGTGCCAAGAAAAGTGAATCAATGGCCTCGTTCTCTTTTTTAGGTTTTTTACCTTCAAAATAATTAATGAGCTGTTGTACAGACGAAGATGGTGGTTCATAGCGTTTTCTGCTCGTTTTATATTTTGGTGTAGTTGCAGTCTGCGGAAAGGTGTGCCCTGGAGTAGTCACTGCTGTAGTGTTGAATGAAGAAGGTGGTGCTGTCTGTGTTGCCGAGGCGTTCTGAGCATCTTCTGCATCTACATCAGCATTTTCATCTTCTCCATGGCCGCGGTCTTCCAAATTTTCGGTTTCTACATTTCCATCCCTTTCCTGATATATATTTGAGTTAAATTCGGCAGTCTCATAATGTATGACGTCAATATCTTTCACATTAGACGACGTTTTGGCAAATGCCAAAAAAGGACGGAAAAATTCCACTGCCATTTTTTTATGTTGCCCACTGCTTGGCCGGTCTTTGGTTTGGTAGATTTTATATATTTTGCAAATGTGTCTCTGATATTCTTCCACCTTTTTTTTACTTCAACACCTAAAAACGATTTTTTTTATAGATTCCTTGCCACTGGTGACACCTTCTATACCATTGGGCATAGCTTTCGAGTTGGCTTTACAACAGTGAGTGCAATCGTAACCGAAGTCTGTGAAGCGATATGCAGACATATGGAGCATATATATTTACCAGAAAGATGAAAATGATGGGGATTTCCCAATTGCATTGGCAGCGTGGACGGTGAACATGTAACAATCAAGAGACCTAACAACAGTGGCTCCAATTACTGGTGCTATTTACATAAATATTCAATAGTACTTATGGCCATTGTTGGCCCGGACTATAAATTTATATGTGTTGATATTGGTGGTTTCGGAAAAAATAGTGATGGGGGTATTTTAGAAACCTCAAACATGGGAAAAGGATTTGAACAAAATTTAATGAGTGTCCCTGCACCTAGATTTCTCCCTGGGCAAAATGAAATCTGCTCGTACGTCTTAATTGGTGATGAAGCATTTGCTTTAAAACCATACCTTATGAGACCATTTCCTTATAAGCAGACTTTAACAGACGTCAGAAAAGAGAAATACAATGTAAGACTTTGTCGAACTAGAAGGGTCGTGGAAAATGCGTTTGGTATTTTGTCTCAAAAATGGCGAATATTTTACAGGCTATTAGAACTAAAGTAGATACTACTATTCTAATTGTACGTACGGCATGTGTTTGACACAATTTTTTACGAAGTAAAAGTGGCGATGACAAATATTTTCAATTCTTAGATCCCCCAGAACCCGTGCTTGGAGCTTTTACTGATATAGCAAATGATCCTCGGCGGGCAGCAAGGCTAGCATTTTCTACTCGTGGCAAATTCGTAAATTATTTTAATTCTGATATGCCTATGCCCAATATATAGAATGTTCGTTTTCACATTTGTGTAGACTGTAAATTATTTAACAAGTTAATAAAAAATATTAGGTAGATACCATTTGTATTTAATTCTTTTCCTATTTCCATCCAAATCTTGTCTTTCTTTCTCACATTCCTGTATTCATCGTTCGACAAATCATACAAACAAGGATACTTTTTCACTATTTCTATCAATAATTCCGTTTTTTGCCATTGCGAATTTTTGAAGAACGGCGTCAAAAACGCGGTCAAAGGCGAACTGAAATACGCCGCGATAAAAACGTTGGAACAATCGCATTCGCTTCGCACAAGTCTGAGCCTGTCCGTATACTGATCGCGAATTCATCGCCGCGAAATTTTCGCAGCCAAAGCGAATATTTCGCGCCGGTTTGTGGGATGCTTAATGCAAAATTGCATTATTGCGATGAGTAGTGTCACAGTAATATACAGTGTGTATTATATTCATAAATTTTTAGCAATATTTTGTGTAAACAAGAAAAAACAGCTTATAAAGCACTATTCTATACCACAGTATTACCACCCAAAATTCAACTTTGAAACTCTATAAAATAGCAAGCAGAGGGTTCCTTAAAGAAAAAAATGATATTTTCGTACAAGTTACATCCAAATCTTTCATTTTAAAATAAGAAATGAAATACTTGCCATATGCGCTGAAGTAGTTCAGCCGTATTTTGTTCTGAATATGCTTATTATTGTGTATTGGAGGTAAATTATCAATTCCTCTTATTCTCGTGCCTAGACTTCAGTTAAATAACTGTAGCAGGATATATACATATGTAAATGAATAATGAAGATATGTTTTATAATGTATAATATGTGCTTTAGCAGTTCTATATGACATGTTTAAAAAGCTCGCAAAATAATAGCTGTATGTGCGCTGCATCACTATTCGTCGAAAGAATAGGCAATGTACAAAGCTTTATTCATTTTTACCAACGGTATCATGTATCAATTTTTTTAAACTGTTTTAGTACCACTGGAATGGTTTGGAAAATAAAGGAACTGACATTTCAAACTGTTGTGAATTCTGCCATGTGGACTAGCACTAGCAACTAAAAATATAAATACATAAAGCTCTGCTGGAAAACAAACCTTCCCATCGAAGAAACGGCTCGATATTCTGAAAAATTTAAGAAATGCAAAATATTGCTGAAATATCACGATACGTAACTGCATATAAACCTAGGTCCTAGATGCATCGCGTATGTACATGAATATACAAAGATCGATGATAATATGTATTGAGGTATTAAGTTATCAGTCTATGAAGTAACAACATACGCAATACCAAGCAAAAGTTAGATAATACATTGAAATCCTGTCTTTTGAATATTTTTCAAAGCTTATTACAGCATCCTTACAGTACGCCATATCATAAGTTCAATGTCTCTCTTAACAGCAAAACCAAATTAAAATGTCAATAATTTTTCATCAGAAGGTACATTTGTCCTTCGACTGTTCCCAACTAGCAAAGTAGTTGTATAAGCTTTTCGTAAAAGAACCGTTCAGCCATAAAAGCTCTCTATTGTTGTTGCCTGAACACCAAAATGCTGGCTTAATGTTGTGTGGAATGCAAATTTGCTTTCTGCAACATATTTGCTCTAAAGTGAGGTGTTTAAAAGCATAGTTATACAACACCTTATAGGGCAAATTTTTAACTGTCGCATAAACGTTTATACAACTATTTTATACGGCATATTTGCTCGTTAGTCAAAATGATTGTGTTGTGGCATCCATGGTAACGTTTATAAAACAAACCCGAGCCTTGTTGTTTTGCTGTGCAATTTACTACTTTAGCCAATAAATTGCTCCCAACAGAAGCACTTATACAACTGTTGTTTAGTAACTGTTAAAGGCTGTACGTAAGTATGTTAAATATACGCATGTATATTGGTTCAAAATGTTTTATCAACTGTTCAAACAGAAGATATAGATCTGGTACAAATTCTGGATGAATCATTCGACTCTGTCGGTATTTCATTTCAGACATTTGTCAAATTGTTGTATAACACCTGCAGGCAACACCAAAATATTCTAATAACCTAAAGACAACATGGACGATGCCATGATTATGCACAACCACCCGCCATATTGGGCAAACATTTATTCCTCTATTTAATATTAAATAATTATGTTTCAGTTCGAAATTGCAGATATAAAGTGATAAACAGTAGTGCAATTGTGTCTAAATATAGGATTTGTGGAAGATTTAACGCAGACAAGTTCAGTTTTCCATCTTAAAAATCTAGACATACTTTTGATCATCATCAAAATATGAATCAAATATGATGCCCGTAGAAATTGCGTAACTAATTTGCACGATAATCACAATATAATTTGCTGCGCAAGTAATTCAATAGCCCTATATCACATTGTAGAAGTTTATCATATACCTGTGTACGAAATTGACAATGGCCGATATGTAAGTAAACAAGATGACTGTAATGTATTAGTTATATATTCTTCTTCGTCTATACAATACATAAGAAATACATACATAACAGTTGCATAGTTGACAAAAACTGAATCTTGCACTGACGCAAATGTCCTATAGCGGCTGCAAGAGGCTTACACTTTTGTTGTATAACTGTTACCAGCAGCCCTTATACAATCTCTTAAATGACTAAGGTGTCCTATTAGGTGTGCGCATTCCGCTTGTATAGCAGTTCTAAGAGGGTTTTGCTAATGTTCTTACACTATACAATGCTGTGTAAGGAATACTGTATAATCATTCTTGCAACTCTATTAGGAGTGATAATTGTTAGTTGGGTTATAATTTCGAGGTATCCGTCTTTCCGTTTTTCTACTGCTTATATCTCACGCGCTGTCTGTCAAATCTGTCAGTCGATTGTCACATTGTTCTGTCATTTATCTATGGCAATGTAATGGGAACATAGATATATGAACATGACTATTACACACTTTGTGTAGCCTGCGAAACAGACATTTTTCTGAACTGTACACAAGTAACATGCAGAATTAATTATGTTTTACCTCAACAGCCTAGTTATGTAGTCCGGCCAGTTATCTGGAAACATGACCAAGAAAAAGCCCACAGCGATCAGGATCATTCCTGCTAACTTCATGCCCTCGAAGCTTGCGTCGTATAGCACCACGTCTAAAGCTGAAATTCGAAGTGGAAGGTACGTTCAATGAAAATAAAATGAAAGAGATTACAGTAATTGGTTTAAAAAAACTGCGAGAAATGTTTTTACAACACAATGTACAGTGGACCATCGGTAATCCGACAAACATTATGCAGGGCAGTGTCGGACTATCGAATTTGTCGGATTATAGAGCACTGCCTAAGACCAACTATAGTCCGGAATTTTTACAAAAGAGTACCTTGTAATCCGACAAATTACACATCCAATGGTAACATTATATATGTTATGTATACCTTGAAGTACAAATCATACATAGTTTCTGTATGTCGAATTTAGTAAATTAAATAACAATAGAGAGCTTACGTTTTATTATAAAATTAAGCATAAATGCACATACATATGTACCAAAATAATCAAGAATTATGGATGAATATATGAGAGAAGCTATGGTCAAGAGAATGGTATATGAAAGAGTGAACCAACACCCGGGTTTTCACAGATATTCAAGGAGTCTAAATTTAAACGCGATCACGACTACAGGAAATTTTTAATAATCCAGAGTGAAAATGATTGGAAATGATAAACAAAATCAACAAATGGCTGTGTAGCCGTTCTCAGAAGGGAAAAGAAAAGATAGTATGATAATAACATCGATAGCATCAAAAATACAACAAAAATAATTCTGAAATGATGTGGAAAAGATTAAAGAATATTGTTTCTACACATAGAAAGAAATTATCTCAAATGCTGGATTTAGAACAAAATATTCTACAGAAACAGCAATCCAAATGGTGGTGGAAGACTGGAGAAGAAGTATAGATGAAAATGTATTACAACAGTACTTTTACATTTCAAAAGGGCATTTGAGACTATAGATAGGTAAAAATTGGTAATAAGTAAGTACATCGCTATGGTCTTAAAGGATCAGTATTATGCATTTTACAAAATTATTTAATAAATAGAAGTAAAAAAACTAATGTTGGAAATAGTATGTGAAGCGTATATATCAGTAGAGGTGCCACAGGGGAGTAAGTTAGGGCCGTCACTATTTATTATTTATATAAATGATATTTGTGACATTTTAGAGTAAAAATCAAATTTATGCGGAAGATAAATTTATACCTGTATATATATAGGTGAAAAATTAAAGCTTCCGCCTTCGACCAAATTTAAGGAAAGAGAACTCTTTATACTTTTTCAATTCTCTCTAGCTTTTAATGGACTTTGCCATCATCATCAGGAGCTGCAATTACAATGATAACAGTAGCAGCAATAATGTAAAATGAATTTAAATTGACTCATTAATTAAAATATAGTTTATTCAACTACCTCTGGTCGGTTTAACAATTTCTTACATAACATTCTGAAAATCACATCATCTGAAGTGAGTTGGCAACGTTGGCACACGCCCACAATTCGTTCCATCTTTCTACACAGACATTGACAACCTTCGGCCTTCTGTCAAAGGGTTTATCTCACTCATTATTCCATGACACCATTTTGTGCAATCATCAAGTGGCTTCACGATGTTTTAATGTTTTTAAATAATTTTTAATCTGTTTTTAACTTGTTCTTGTCATATTTTATATAATTTTGACCATTGTACCATCTATCCAGCTCTCACCATGTTACTGGACGTTTCCCTCATCCTATACGTAAACAACAATTAGCAACATCCTCACATACTACTGTAAGTTGAGTCAATTTAAATTCATTTTACACTATTGTTGCTACTGTTATCATTGTAATTGCAGCTCCTGATAATGATGGCAAAGTCCATTGGAAGCTAGAGAGAATTAAAAAAGTATAAAGAGTCCCCTTTGCTTAAATTTTGTCGATGTACCCAACAAAAGGCGGAAGCTTTAATTTTTCACGTAACTGGTCAAGACGACAATGACCACGTCTCAAGTTATATATATATATATATATATATTAATAAAGCCAAATTAAACACTGAACAATAAAGCAAAAACTGTCTCTAAGCTTCATAAGACCACAATGAAGCGTTCTTTTCTCTATTTTCAGAACATACACATAATTTTAAAAAGAAATTATCATCGAATAGGAAGAGAACATATTAATAAACTCCTATCAAATATTCTTTAAAAGTTATTATCCTCTACCTCTTTGGTATAAATTTTTACTTTCTTTTAACTACTTTGTTTTGATTTTGGAATTTATTCCAATATACAATTGATCCATGTACAGACATTGTCCTTCTGTGGATTGAAACATACAGGGTGCTTCACATCTTTTCTGACAAATTTTAACCACATATGCACTGTTACGAAAGGAGTTAATTTTAAAAAAAAAAAATGTAATAAAAGTCCTACAGAAATTAAGTTATAAACCTGGGTTTCAATAATAAATTAAAAAATTTATTAATATCTGTATTTTGCGTTCGTCGTCGTGATATTAGAACACGCATTGTAGCAAATGTTGTACCAAACAACTGACGAAAACAAAATATCAGGAATTTTTCTTTCGTACTTATAAAAACGTGTAAGTAAGGTTTAATCTGAAGTTAAATAAGAAAGTATTTTCGAGTTTATGTTTTTAGTTGTTTATTAATAAAAATGGCACATGTGTACACTAATGAGGAATTAGTGGACATTGTTTTAGCAGTGCAAAATTCGCGAGTGGTTGCTCGATTGTATGCACACCGATTTGCGAAAAGGCACATACCACACCACGAAACATTTGGGGTCGGGTTTCCCCACAACGCGTTTTAAATGCTTAAGCCGAAATTTTGGATATTGTGGAAGAATATCCGGGAATAAGCAAAAGGCAGTCAGGCAAACAGGTCCCAAAAGTGTCACATGCAACAGCGTGGCGCATATTACATGAGGCCCAACTGTACTCTTATTACGTTCAGATAGTCCAGGGCTACCTACAGACTACCTCCTAAGAGCCGTTTTACACACAAGAGAATTACTCCCAAAATTATGGTCATAATTATGCCGAAAATGTTTACTGTCGTATTACACATAAAAGAATTCTTGTGAAAATTTTCATGTTAAAAATATAAAACCCGCTCTATAGAGTATGCGCGAGAATCGGCGTAGAGGGTTATTTCCGTGCATGTCAATATCAAATGTCAACGTCAACAACATAACCTCACTTAACATTTATGGGTGTGGTCCTGTACGAAGAAGCGTTTATTGTTATTGCTTATTCGTAATGTCGTGGAATCGGGAAGAAGTTACACTTTTGTTGGAGGAGTACCAAAAATGGCCAAACCTGTACAAGGTGAAGTCACCCAATTATTACAAAAACAGAAATTTGCGGCGTCAGGCGCTGGATGAGATAGTCCAAGCATTAAATCAACGACGTCTGTTGTCTTTCCGATTATATTGAACGTCATACCCGTTAGGGTCATGTGCTTTCAAAATATTCGAAAATATTACTCTAAAGCGCAGGTGTTTTCTATGAATTACTCGGAAATTTTGTTTGGTTGTGTCATACAGGTTGTAGAGAAAATCTTCAAATCTTCCACGCAAATTTTCGGCATAATTATGACCATAATTTTCGGAGTAATTCTCTTGTGTGTAAAACGGCTCTAAGAGTAAGACTTTGTCAGTGGTTGTTGCGCGCCGAAGCTTGTATTGCAGTCAATGGAAACAATTTTGAACAGCTTTAACAAGCAAGTGAACTGTCAAGCTGTATTATTTTATTATCTCGATTTCTGTAGGACTTTTATTACATTTTTTTTTTGAGAAATCAACTTATTTCGTAACAGTGCATATGTGGTTAAATTTGTTGGATAAGTTGTGAAACACCCTCTATATTCACCCATTGTACTACTACTACCCTGTATAAGTGAAGCCGGTGTTCGAATAAAGTGACAAAAAACTATGAAATAAGAACTGTTGAAACAGTTCAAAGGGTTCCCCACACTATGCGGGAGGTAACATTCAGGCATAAGACCGTAAGACGAGTGCTCTTGTCGCTCGACATCAACAAAGCTTCTGGTCCGGACTTGATTCCTGCCATTGTACTGAAGAGATGTGCAGCGGAGCTTGTACCAGTTCTTTCGCGTCTCTTCCAGATATCTTATGGATCTGGCACCTTCCCAGAAAACTGGAAATTTGCTCATGTACAGCCCATCCCAAAAAAAGGATCTAAAACCGACCCTTACAACTACAGGCCTATAGCTCTGCTTTCTGTTATAAGTAAAGTGATGGAGAGGTGCATAAATCGCGAGCTTCTGGACTACCTCGAACGTCACAGCTTGATTAGCGACAGGCAGTATGGTTTCCGGCACCAACGATCCATAGGGGACCTCCTAGCTTACGTCACGCAACTGTGGAGTAAACTCATCCAGTCTCATGGTGAGGCTCATGTCGTCGCTCTTGACATCACGAAAGCGTTCGATCAGCTCTGGCCGCAAGATATCCGTCGTAATTGACGGATTCTCCTCTTCATCCCACAACGTCAACGCGGGTGTTCCCCAGGGATCGGTCTTGGCTCCAACACTGTTTCTCTTAGATATCAACGACCCTCCTTTCCTGCACGATCAACCCAATTCACAGCTTCGCTGATGACAGCACTCTACATGCAGGAATTCAGAGTGACAAGCCGATCTCTGCCGCTGAGCTGGAAAAAAGAAGACTAGCGACGACTTCTTCTCTGACAAGAGACCTGGAGGCTATCACTGCTTGGGGACGCAACAATCTTGTACAGTTCAATGCTTCCAAAACACAGTACTGTACTTTGACGAACAAAAAGCGTCCTAGCGCTCATACAGTTTCGATGGACGGTCGAGTTCTACCAAAGAGCCATTCATTTCGGCTGGTCGGAGTCCAGATCACCGAGGACCTGATCTGGCACGAACACATCTCTTCAATAGCTGCAGCTGCTGGGAAAAAGCTAGGCTATTTGTTTAGGGCTAAGAAGTACTTTTCTCCGCATGACCTTCTCACTCTATACAAGGCCCAGATAAGGCCTAGCCTCGAGTATTGCTCACACATTTGGGGTGCTGCCGCCCCGACTACATTGTCCATGCTCGATGCTGTCCAGAGGAGGGCGGTCCGACTGATCGATGACTCTTCCCTAGCAGACAGTCTCGGGACTCTTTCGCACCGGCGGGCCGTCGGCGATCTAGCTCTTTTCTATCGCTACACCAACGGGCTTTGCTCCTCAGAGCTCTCTTCCATGATGCCGCCGCGCGATGTGCCTGCCAGACAGACCCGCCTGACTTCGGCATCCCATCTTAACCGTGTCAAACTTCGTACATCCAGAACTGGCCGATACGACCGCTCCTTTGTCCGAGGGTGTCTAGATTGTGGAACAATCTACGGGAGGAAGCTTTTCCCAGTTCTACTAACCTTAGGCAGTTCAAAAATCGTATTAACAAAATTTCTTTGGGATCATCATAGCAGCCGCGGTGTTCCGGCATTTAGGCTTCTGCCTGCGCGGCTGTTTCGATATAAAAAAAAAAAAAACAGGATAAAACACTGTAATTTCGGGAAAGTGATAAAAAATAGTAAAGCTAAGCAAATATCTTACCTGCTGATACTGGAACAGCTGTTATAAGTCCTAATGTGATGAACAGGTCATAAGTAAGGGCAACACTGAAGTTACCCAGTAAATTGGCAACTGAAAATCATAATTCGTTAGCTGTTGAATATTCGTATCAGTGAAATTGATAATATGAATAAGAAAACGTTTTTAAATCGAACAAATATTACTTTTACCAGTACGAATATTGTGTAAATCTATGAAAGGAAGTTACCGTCCAAAAACTATAATGCACCGTTTTGGATTTTCCCTCAATCGAATGCTTTTCGCATTACAGCTTACCTAGAGAAAGACAACTTGCGGCGAGTAACGCTGGCCACGGTAGCGTTTCCCAGTGTAAAGTCTCCGTACCTAGTAGGAACAGGCCCAAACATAAAGGCCACAGGAACGCCGCATTGAGCATGCCGATTAACGAAAAGAATAACGCCACCTGGAAAACAAGTCACTTTTAAAAAAATTGCTGAAATTACTGATGAGGTTCGATAAGCCCAGTTTTTTATTCGTCGACTATGTGTTCTCTCCACTGTTGTTTTAAAAACAATTTCAGCAACAATCTCGCCGACTTAGTAAGTAAATGTTTTTCTCCTGATTGCTATTTGTTGCTATTGTCAATAATTGTTTCCAGCTCCAGACGATGAAGACGTAGATCTTCGAAAGCTTGAGAGTTTAAGTTATAAGAGTGTACTTTTGCAATAATTTGCCTTCTATCCAAAGAAATTAAAGGATATCTTCTCCTAACAGTTAAGGCAATTAACTATGAATTATATATATATATATATATAGGTGAAAAATTAAAGCTTCCGCCTTTTGTTGGGTACTTCGACAAAATTTAAGCAAAGAGGACTCTTTATACTTTTTTTAATTCTCTCTAGCTTTCAATGGACTTTGCCATCATCATCAGGAGCTGCAATTACAATGATAACAGTAGCAACAATAGTGTAAAATGAATTTAAATTGACTCAACTTACAGTAGTATGTGAGGATGTTGCTAATTGTTGTTTACCTATAGGTTGAGGGAAACGTCCAGTAACATGGTGAGAGCTGGATAGATGGTACAATGGTCAAAATGATATAAAATATGACAAGAACAAGTTAAAAACAGATTAAAAATTATTTAAAAAAAACATTAGAGCATTACATCGTGAAGCCAGTTGATGATTGCACAAATGGTGGTCATGGAATAATGAGTGAGATGAAACCCTTTGACAGAAGGCCGAAGGTTGTCAATGTCTGTGTTGAAAGATGGAACGAATTGTGGGCGTGTGCCAAACGTTGCCAAATCACTTCAGATGATGTGATTTTCAGAATGTTATGTAAGAAATTGTTAAACCGACCTGGCTGCTTGGCTTAACCAACACAGTCTACTCCATCAATTGCAACAACTGCAACCAAATATACATAGGTCAGACCTCCAGATCTCTTAAAGGAAGGATGACATCACACAAAAGTGATGCTAGGCTTCATCCTGAAAGATGCGCTCTAGCATCTCATGTTAACACAACAGGGCATTCTATGAATTACACAAGTATCAAAGTTCTTGTTAAAGAAAAACACCTTTCCAAACGTTTATTCCTGGAAATGTCCCACATTTTCATGAATAACAACTGTATCAACAAAAAGACAGATGTTAAACAACTGAGCGTTTACTCATATTTGCTAAACTGCGAAAAATTGGAGAACTTACATATCTCCCCAAATTTCGACTCTTCACAACCATAAATAGAATCTGTATTTTGGCCGATTCCACCAGTAAATTTCATTCCACTCAAAATATAATAATTCTCTTCTCACGATTTATTAATAATTGTTAATTTAAATTCCCATTAATTAAAATATAGTTTATTCAACTGCCTCTGGTCGGTTTAACAATTTCTTACATAACATTCTGAAAATCACATAATCTGAAGTGATTTGGCAACGTTGGCACACACCCACAATTCGTTCCATCTTTCTACACAGACATTGACAACCTCTGGCCTTCTGTCAAAGGGTTTCATCTCACACATTATTCCATGACCACCATTTTGTGCAATCATCAAGTGGCTTCACGATGTAATGCTCTAATGTTTTTTAAATAATTTTTAATCTGTTTTTAACTTGTTCTTGTAATATTTTATATAATTTTGACCATTGTACAATCTATCCAGCTCTCACCATGTTACTGGACGTTTCCCTCATCCTATACGTAAACAACAATTAGCAACATCCTCACATACTACTGCAAGTTAAGTCAATTTAAATTCATTTCACACTATTGTTGCTACTGTTATCATTGTAATTGCAGCTCCTGATGATGATGGCAAAGTCCATTGAAAGCTATAGAGAAATAAAAAAGTATAAAGAGTCCTCTTTGCTTAAATTTTGTCGAAGTACTCAACAAAAGGCGGAAGCTTTAATTTTTCACACACATATATATATATATATATATATATATATATAATGCGAGCACTAGTCATTGCGATTGCCGACGACCAGATGGGCAAAAAATAAAATTAATTGTTAATTGGGAAATTGACATAAATTTTTAGGCTTTAGTAAACTCTTTTAACGGTAATCTCGAGCTTTCGGCATTCTCTGTTGAGTCATCTTCAGGAGCTGAAAACACAAATATGCTGCTTTTATTGGTATTGGTTGCTAGCATCATATTTGTGTTTTCAGCTCCTGTAGATGGCTCCATAAAGAATGCCGAAAGCTCGAGATTACCCATTAAACGAGTTTACTAAAGCATAAAAAATATTGCCTACATATATTACAAAGAAGCATCTGCAACTACAGAATTGACAAATACAAAACTAATTCCAACTTTTTGAGTTTCATTTATGGATATAATTGTGATTTGTCCGTTTCAAAGTGGTTTGTCTTACCTGACCATAGGTGGCATCTCCCACCACTTTCCTAAATAGCACCTTATACACCGCTGAAGCTGCCGCAGCGGAAGTGGCCAGCACCACTCCTCCCAAAGTGGGACTACCGGTGATACCGTCCATATACGCTAACAACGCTACGCCAGTGTCACATATTATCACAGCCATTATCTGAAAAAAATCATATCAGAGATATGTCAACTTTGCTCTAAAAACTATGCATTATCAACAAGCAAGACTCAATGTACACGTTGGCCAGGAGATGGCACGAAAGCTTCACCCTGACAAATATAGCTTGTGCCATAAAATGCGAGAGTTGGGGCCGTTCCTACAATTGTAGGACGTCTTTAATCTTTGTGGCCTCCTTGATTTTCATAGTTCCTTCAGAAAGGCATGGGTATTCCTAGATTTTTACTCTTTCGTGTCAGCGCCCCAATTTGAGGTTATATTTTCTTGAATTCTAAGAAATTTCAGGCTGATAAGACTTGATTTTTATTATCTATCTGATCAAATTTCTTAAGATTCAAAAAGGAAATACAGCTTGACAAATGTGGAAACATCATATGTTTGGAAAGTGATATTCAAGGCTAGGCCTTGCTAAGAAGACCAGGATCAGGACGAATACTGCATTTTTATTTTTCATAACAGATCCTGTGACGTTTCTGCTAGATCGAAGGTCAGGTTTTATTGTATATTCCCTTAATTCAAGGCGATGAGAAAATACTAAAAAGAGGTAAATTTATTGGAGTAATTCTTGAATTGTGGAAAGACATATGTGTGGATGCACCCTGATGTGCTACGCATTCTCCAACGCGCCTAGGCATGCTTCTGATCAGGTGGTCAATGCCCTCATGTGGTATCTCATTCCAGGCAACCACCAACTCCTCTCGAAGTGCTTCTAGAGTCTGAGGAGGACGTTGCAAATTGAGCAATCTCCTACCCATCATATCCCACACGTGCTCAATTGGGGATAAGTCGGAAGATCTTGGTGGCCATGGTAACAATGTGACATCATTATGTTGAAAGAAGTCTATTGTGACTCTTGCAACATGTGGTCGGGCATTATCTTGTTGGAAAGTTGGATCTGCCAGGGTAAAAGATGGGTTCTAGAACTTCGTGGATATAACGCTGCGCGTTCATGTTACCTTTGATGAAGATTAAAGGTGACCTGGAACCATAAGCTATAGCACCCCAAACCAAAACTCCAACAGTGTGATGAACATGTCTTTCAACAAAAAACTGTGGATTCCTTCTTTCACCACGTCGCCTTCTAACCCTAGCACGACCATCGTGCATGCCTAAACAAAATCGAGACTCGTCACTAAAGACAATACTGTTCCATTCCTGATCCCAGACTGACCGTTGTCTGCACCACTCAAGGCGATTACGTCGGTGTTCTCGAGTTAAAGGGAGGACCCAGTGTGGCCGGTATGAAAACAAGCCAAAACATCTCATTCGTCGGTAAACACTTCGCATGCCAATAGGTCTTCCGTGTTCTGTAAACCATTCATTTGCAATGGACCTGGTAGTGGAGAAACGGTCCCTTATGGCCAATAATCTTAGGCGGCGATCTTCACCGTCTGTTGTTCTACGGCGGCGTCCAGTGCCCCTTGCTCTTTGCGTACGGCCTTCTCGAAGCCATGCCTGACAACACCTAACCACAGTGTCTAGACTTCTTTGCACTCTAACTGCAATTGCTCGAAAAGAAAGTCCAGCTTCCCGAAGTCCCACTATACGGTCCCTATCAAACTCACTAAGTTGACGAAATCGTACAGGTCTCCGTACTCTAGGCATCGTAATCGATCGTAAAGGATGTCAAGAACCAAAATCCGCCAACGTTGATTCTTTACTGCGGCTGAAATATTCATTTTTAGGGCGTTAGTGAATTAAAAAAAAGCAGTATAAAAACCGGAATGTCCAACTGATAAGGCTGAAAATTTTTTCACTTGTTATTTACAGTAAGATAATTACATTCACCAACTTTTATTAAAATAAAACCATTTAAACTGGGTGTTCGGATATATATGTCACTTAGTATATGTAAATAAATAGGAATACTCAATGAGTGAGTCAGTGTCTGTATATACGAAGACAACGAGACCTCAAAAATGATAAAGGAGGCGGGAAGAATTTTTCAGATGTGATAGAATCCTAAATGAGATATAATATAATCTAAAAAATTTGAAACAAGGCAAAAATCAACTGCCCTTTAGAGATTCTCCAGTTGTGAATCTTAAAAAAACTGTAATGTATTACAGAGTTGATTTGAAATACTATTTAATAACTCAATAAAAATGTATAAATAAATGAATAAGAATACTCAATGAGTGAGTCAATATCTGTGTATACGAAGACACCCAGACAGCAAGAATCATGAAAGCGCGTGAATCATTCTCGCTCTAAAAAATTTTCGGTTGCCAGTGTTCAATTAAGGTGAATTCATAAAAAAATGCATATAAAAACCATAAAATAAATATAACTAAGAAACGTATGTTTGCAGTTTTAATATAATAATAATAATAATAACATGTCTTTATCCGATTCATTTACAAATACATATTTTGAGTAAGGTAAGGTACTAAAAATTAAAATAAAATTACAAACATGAATAATAAGAATAGAGTAGTAAAACGATGAATAAATACATGTGATTTGTGCGTGAAAATCATACAGTCAGTATTATTCTTGCTAAATTTTCGAAAATTGATTTCCTCATTAATAGGTAGAGGAGGCGGATAGAAGCATTGCTTTTAATTTTTTCTTGAAATTTATTATTATAATATAATCCTAAAAAATTTAAACAAGGCGAAAATCAACCGTTCGTTAAAGATTCTCTATTTGTAAATCTTGAAAATTGTAATGTATAACAGAACTGTTTTGAAAGAATATTCAATAAAACAATACAAATGTGTATACAGGGTGTCCGCAAAGTTGGGGTCTTCCTTTTCAGAAACAACTACCCTTGACAAAGGTAATGTACGTAGTAAAACGAGGGCGACCAAGTAAAAAAAAATAAAGGAAAAAGTACTCACTCTCCAGTTGACGAGAAGGGCTAAGTACGTCTCTGCCCGAAATCATACCGCTCCAACAGAAAATGAAATCAGCTGATGCGCTACCGAGCAGACGCAGGCAAACAAGGAAGGCAAAATGTTGCGTAAAAAGTCTAGGTATTGCATCCCGTCCAATCGATTTGGGAGAATAAATGGTCCAATGAGCATACCGTTCACCATGCCAAACATTCACCGAAAATGTTTGTTGAAAATGTGCTCGACGGACAGCGTGCGGATTTTCTACTGACCAAACATGAGTGTTGCGAAAGTTATTCACCCCATTACGCGTGAACGTAGATTCGTCTGTCACCAATATGCACTTCAACAAGTCCGGATTATTGTCATGTTGATGCAACAACCACTCACAAAACCGCACTCTTGCTGGAAAATCGTCAGGTTGAAGAGCTTGTACACGTTGGACGTGAAACGGATACAGCCTCTCTTCACGCAGCGTTTGCCACACTTTAGTTTTTGATGCTTGCACTTCTCTAGCCACGTCTCTAGTGCTTGTTGAGGGATTCTCGTCTACGCGATTACCTCTACACGCGTGACCGTAACCGTCGGTTGAAGATTGCATACTGACCTGACACACTGACACCGACCCAGTTCTGTCGTCGGGTTGAGCTAGTGTCCTAGTACCACTCGGGGATATCGCGGCTACAGGACGGTATTCAGATATTTTTGATGTTGCAGAGCCCTTTATCTCGGTTCCCTTAACACATTGGTGTATATGGTACTAAGAAAAATTGCTACACGTCGTGTAAAGGAAAACCCCAACTTTGCGGACACCCTGTATAAATAAGAACACTCAATGAGTGAATCAGTATCTGTGTATACGAAGACTTCGAGAACTAAAAATCACAAAGGAGGCGGAAATCATTCTCGCTGTAAAAATTTTTCAGTTGCTAGTGTTCAATAAAAGTGAAATCATAATCCACTATATCTAAGGATGGACACTGAATACTCACTCTAATACCGACGAACTGCTCGTGCAAAATAACCCAAGAGAGCAGGTAGACGAATGAGACGTTGGTAGCGAAGAGCGCCATCACGTCCGTCGCAGGCAGGATCCTTAGGGACATTATGTACATGTAGTTCGTGCCTACCCATAAGATGCAGAATAGGCTGCAGCGGGTCATGAAACGCACTGCAAATATAGATAATTTTATTTTTAAGGATTCCTAGTTAGCCGAGTGGTTAGCGCGTCGAGCTACTTATCGGTCGACCCGCGGTTCGCGAGCTCGAATCTCCGCCTCAGAAGTAAATTCCGAGCCATGGATGTTGTGTCGTGTGTCTGTATTACGTACCAGATCGGTGAATTGCATCACGGGAGCAGGAGGCTGCATGTTACTACATGTTGAGACATGTCCATGAGCGCATAGTAGCCGCCAGCCGTCTGCTGATTCACTTGTTCATTTGTATTGACAGTGTAAAGTCGCGTAGTGAGATAAGGGCAGTACTGTGGTATAACTTTACGCGTGTTTTAAGCATAGACCAATGCTTAGAAGAAATGACGCTTGCATTAAAGAATGATTGCCCTCATCGTACGACTATATTTAGGTGTTCTGTGTGAAAATATGCTGATTTTGGACGTACCTGCTGTGAATCCTTTATCTCTGAAATCTCTTATGCTCTCTGAAAGAATATCAAAAATTGATTCACACCTTCTGTTGCTCAACCTTGTCAGGTAGTACAAAGGAAAGAACAGCATTGTCCAATTCGTGACGAACCACGTGGTGAAGAACGGCGCTTGATAAGTAACACTCTAGAAACAAAAACAGTAACGAAATATTTTGTTTTAGTAACGCCTTCCCTTCGAGAAACTGTGGTACGAGGGTTGTTTCAAAAAAAAATGTTCCCAACGCTGTAACTTTGCCGCACGTAATGCTGGGAGAAATCTGGCAACACTGTCGTGTTTGCCTATTCTCCATCATCGATCTCAACAAAAAGCGCCTATTGGCGATGCCCAGTAGTGGTGTTGATCCTCGTCACTTTCGAGCACTCGTTACCAATCGTTACTCTTCTCCAGAGTAATCATTTATTGTATTCATTACTTTGATTACTTTGATTTCTTTGATTACTTTGATTACTTTGGTTACTTTGATTACTTCGATTACTTCGATTACTTCGATTACTTTGATTACTTTGATTACTTTGATAACTTTGATCACTTTGATCACTTTGATCACTTTGATCACTTTGATCACTTTGATCACTTTGATCACTTTGATCACTTTGATCACTTTGATCACTTTGATCACTTTGATCACTTTGATGACTTTGATGACTTTGATCACTTGATGACTTTGATGACTTTGATGACTTTGATTACTTTGATTACTTTGATTACTTTGATTACTTTGATTACTTTGATTACTTTGATTACTTTGATTACTTTGATTACTTTGATTACTTTGATTACTTTGATTACTTTGATTACTTTGATTACTTTGATTACTTTGATTACTTTGATTACTTTGATTACTTTGATTACTTTGATTACTTTGATTACTTGATTACTTTGATCACTTTGATTACTTTGATTACTTTGATTACTTTGTTTACTTTGATTACTTTGATTACTTTGATTGATTACTTTGATTACTTTGATTACTTTGATTGATTACTTTGATTACTTTGATTACTTTGATTACTTTGATTACTTTGATTACTTTGATTACTTTGATTACTGTGATTACTTGATTACTTTGATTACTTTGATTACTTTGATTACTTTGATTACTTTGATTACTTTGATTACTTTGATTACTTTGATTACTTTGATTACTTTGATTACTTTGATTACTTTGATTACTTTGATTACTTTGATTACTTTGATTACTTTGATTACTTTGATTACTTTGATTACTTTGATTACTTTGATTACTTTGATTACTTTGATTACTTTGATTACTTTGATTACTCAGGGTAGCAAGAGTATACAAGCTCTTGTATTTTTGAAGCTTTTCTTATTTAAATTGTACTGAAGGTTGCTTTTTTTTAATCTGTAAGTTATATTGGTTTTTGAATTTGAATAAACTTTGAATAAACTTTGAACTTTGAATAAACTTTGATTACTTTGATTACTTTGATTACTTTGATTACTTTCATTAATTTGATTAATTTGATTATCTTGATTACTCTTATTACTTTTATTACTTTTATTACTTTTATTACTTTTATTACTTTTATTACTTTATTACTTTTATTACTTTTATTACTTATTACTTTATTACTTTTATACTTTTATTACTTTTATTACTTTTATTACTTTTATTTATTACTTTTATTACTTTTATTACTTTATTACTTGATTGCTTTGATTACTCTGTTCCCGGTACCTGTACAATCATTGATCGTTGAGTGGCAACTCTGGTTCAAAAGTAATCAAAGTAATCAACGTAATCAAAGTAATCAAAGTAATCAAAGTAATCAAAGTAATCAAAGTAATCAAAGTAATCAAAGTAATCAAAGTAATCAAAGTAATCAAAGTAATCAAAGTAATCAAAGTAATCAAAGTAATCAAAGTAATCAACGTAATCAAAGTAATCAAAGTAATCAAAGTAATCATTTCGTGCTCGGATTGGTACTCGGTACTTCGCGTATCTATGAGTAACGGGCACTCGAGTGACGAATAGTTACTTTTTCAACAACACTCATGCCCAGTACCGACCCAACAGCCATGCGCAATGTAGCCGTTCATCGCCGTCACCGTCAGGTGCGAAATTCAATGGTGAATTCGGTTTTTCAAATAAATAATTTCTTGTGCCTGAAAAAATGTGGGAACCTGATTTTGAGACAACCCTAGTATACAGTTTTAAGTTTCAATTAGCGTTGTCAAAACGATAAATTGACTATCAACCCTATCCAGGACAAGGGGTTTAAAAAGGCGACCATTACGATACACGCGGTGATAAAAACATCGATCGACATTGTGAAAAACATTTTAACCATACCAGAAAGTAGCAAATAGCGTGCAAAACTAAGATGATATACTGATATGTATGCTTCTGTTTTTGTTAACCGTTGTTTCGCCACTAACAGTATCTTCAAAATCAAATCATTTCGCATGTATCAATATTGGTTCAGCAGTAACTAATATTAGATTACAAGAACAGCAGTAGACAGACCAGGAGAAACTATAGTGTCTGTATTATGACGACAGAAAAATCTATAGCTCTAGCTCCAAAAGTCCTTCATTATAGCTCATTATAAGTAAATCGAGACCTATTCATAACCATCTGATATATTTGGCCGGTTTTTATTCAAAAAAGCAAAGGAAATGTTATTATCTATTCAGCCATGGTAGTATCGTACCATAAAAGCTCATTAAATGTTAAGAATATAGCTTCTGTAGCGAAATAAGAGCCTCCCTGGCCTCCTACGAGTTGGTTCAATAAAATATTCAAGGCGCTTTCAGCTAGAAATGTTTACGACGGAGAATGAAAGGCTGAAAATGCAGCGCCGTCCATCTCGTTCGTTCCGACAGATCACCTCATGAGCAAGATAAATGTTATCGACATGACTCGACCGAATATGTTTGCTTGCCGTTTCTGTAATTATGACGATCCGTAGAAAACTCAAAATGCTATGTGCCAACATATAAAAATGAATTACCAGTGCTGGGAAGGAATCGTGGAATGAGTTTATTTATCAAATACCATAGATGAAACCACAATAACACTACAATAAGCAAAATTAAAAAATCATAGAAAATAGAACAATGAAACTAAATCATTAAGAGAAGGGTAGAAGCAAATGGATAACTAAAAAATGAAAGGAATACTAACATAGAACATTATAATCAATGCAAAAATGAATTTATAGAACTTGTAAAAGAAACAAAACAAAGATACTATTTTCAGAAACTTAATAATAATTCACACAGTCTATGGACTACTAACTGTCAATGACATTTTAAAAGGAAAGCAACACAGAAACGCAAAAAGCGATTATAATAAATTTAAGTTACATGAAAAACAGAATAAGAAAATGCTTGTCAATTGTGATGTATGTGGTGTACCTCGGGATACAGTGTTAGGCCCTCTTTTATTTAATATCTATTTGAATGATACATTCAAAATTAACTGTGTAGTTAAAATAGTGTTATTTTTCTTATACAATGGAGTAAATAAATGTCTTGTACTACTGATGAGTGAAACAGAAAACAAATCTTTGCTTTATCAATAAGTACAGCAGACGCTCGATAATGGAAACCAATTTAATCCAAGTGTGGTTCACATTATCGAAATGTTTACATTAGCGAACGTAATTTATATAATATTTGATTTATTGAAAGAAACGTTTAATACATACTATTTATAACAAAATAAACAAATACTCTAACAGCGATAATTATTTTTTTAATTAGAAGAAAAATAATTAACAATTTTTGTCTGCGTAAATTTGCGCTTAGCATTGTCTTCCAATGCCTGCGCCCGTAATTTACGAATAACTAAAATATCCGTGTATGAAATTTCTTTTCTTTCAGCCCAATCTAAAGCTTGGTTAAAAACTTGTATAGCTTGCGCGTCAGTCACTACACTTCTGACTTCAATGGGATCGTTCTCATCATCCTCACTGTCCATATCCTCCTCCTTATCAGCATCATTCGTCTGCTTATCTTCGTTCCATAAATTAATATCAGCAGGAGTACAAACAATGTTGGGATTCACTGTTTTCAATAAATCAACAACATCCAATGACACACTAATAACATTATCATTTTTGGATCGCAAACGTTCTCTAATTACGCTTATGGGGACATCGTCTTCTTCATCATCTTCATTATTGGTACAAAAGAGATTGTTCCAACATTTTTGAATAGTTTGCTGGTTAAGTTCATTCCAGGCCATATGTAAATCTAAAACAGCTTCTCGTAATGTTACTTTTTTTAAAACCTCAGATAAGTTTTCAGGATTCTTTGATAAGACAGACGAAAGTAGAAACTTCCTATAGTATAGTTAGGTGAGTCTTATTATATTCTGGTCCATCGGTTGAATTAACGGTGTTACGTTGGGCGGCATGTACATGACGAAAATTGACCCATCCCTGCTCGTCAGTTGTGGCTCGGGAGGATGACTTGGTGCATTATCCAATAGTAATAATAATAATAATAATATTTATTTACTCTAAAATACAGGGAACATGAAACGAGTAAATAAATATAATATATCCATAGGAGGACAACGCCTGTGCATGGATCATATGTATGTTGAATTGCAAAATATAATAAAATAGAGAGAAAAAAGAAATTATTGGTAAGAATGGTAGAGCATTTATTGTGTAATATTTGAGATTATTTTATTAATTTGATTTCTCCCAATCGTGTTAATAAATTTTTTTAATTTTTTTTGAAGCCTAATGTATTGCGTAATTGTTTTAAATTATTTGGTAAATGTTCGTACAATTTTGGAGCTATATACAGGTGACATCGTTTCATTAGGGATTTGTTTGGTTTAGGAACGTTTTTTGCGCGTAATTTATATCTGGTTTTATGATTATGTTTAATTATGTCGTGTTCACTAATAGTTTTGTGATAATGAGTGATGGTATGTAAGAAGTAAAGTTGTTTAGTGTCATATACTTGTGCATCATTATATAAGTCATTAGTTGGGTATAATTTTGATTTGCCTAACATTGATTTTAAAATTCTTCTTTGAAGTACATCTAAATCGTTAAAGTATGTCGTGCATGCAGCACCCCACACTACTATACCATATGTTATGTGTGGCTCGACTAAAGCTTGATATATTATTCGTAGATAATATTCAGTTAATATACCGGTTAGAAATTTTATTTTATATGCTATGAATCTAATTTTCTTTAGTATGTGAGAAATATGTACATCCCATCTCAAGTGGAGATCTAGATAAATTCCTAAATATTTTGTATCATTAACTCTATTGATTTTTATATTTTTATCATTTACCTTAAACCGAAGGTGGTTATATTTTGGTAGATGATTAGATAGTGATGAAAATGGTAAAAAATGAGTTTTAGTAAAGTTGATTGTTAATTTTCGGTTATTAAACCACTGAATAATTTTGCAAAAGTCATTTTGGATAATATCTTTTAAGTCGTTCCAATCCTTACCTTTACAAAGTATAGCAGTATCGTCTGCAAAACTGACTATTTTACCAGTACTGTTAATTTTGAATATATCGTTTAAATAAATATTGAATAACAGAGGACCCAAAATTGTACCTTGTGGAACACCACATTTAACAAACATTTCTTTACTATACGAGCTTAATAATTTTACTGATTGCGGTCTATTTGATAAATAATTTTCCATTAAAGTATACATCTTTCCACGAAAACCTATTCTTTCTAAGATTTCCAAAAGTATATTGTGGTTAACTGTGTCAAACGCTTTTTGTAAGTCCACAAATACGCATATCGATGGTACCTTTCCATCTATATTTTGGGTTATTTCATCTACTATACTTAATACCCCATCTGTTGTAGATTTGCCCGCTATAAAACCATATTGATTTGAATTTAGAATTTTGAATTTATTAAGAAAATTAATCATTTTATTAAGGAGTAATTTCTCAAAAACTTTAGCTAAACTTGATATAAGTGAAATAGGTCGATAGTTAGTGACGTCCGTATTATCATTAGATTTATAGATAGGTATGATGATTGCTGTCTTGAAAGCTGATGGAAATACTCCAGATTGGAAGGATTTGTTACTGATATAAGCAAGTGGTTCTGTTATTTGTTTGGCCAGTATCTTTAGATGTTCAGCTCTAATTTCGTCAACTCCAGGGCTTTTTTTATTTTTTAGAGTCATAATGGCATTGAAAACATCCTGATAGTCTACTTCAGTTAATACAAATGAATTATTTAGTCTTGTTTCATGCAGATGAATATCAACATTTTGTTTGATATTATTTGCTAAGTTTCCTCCTATATTCGTGAAAAATTCTATGAACTCATCACATATTTGCTGAATATTGTCTGTTTTCTGTCCTGTTTTTGTTTTTATTTCATTAATATTGTTTTTTGAATAGGATGACTTATTGAATATATCATTGACAGTGGACCATAGGTGTCTAGAGTCATGTAATAAGTAACAACGCTTTTATTGAAAGCTTCTGTTGTTTTAGGAAACCTTTTACCTACAAATTGAAAACACATCTTCAAATTATGAATAGAGCATTTGTGATAATTGATTTTCATACCTGAGAGACAAAGCACCTGTGGAACCATTTCAGGAATATACTGCTAGTCATCCAAGCTGTTTTTGAACAGTCATAATCAACAGGGATATTAACATGTTTAAACGAGCGCGGATTTTTTGCTTTCCCAATTACCAGTGGCTTTATTTTGTATGAACCATTAGCATTAGTTCAGGCTAGAAACGTTATTCGTTGTTTCTCCGGCTTTCTTCCCGGGGCAGATTTTTCAAATGATGCAGCATAGGTTTTCTCTGGTAACATTTTCCAATAAAGGCCACTTTCATCTGCGTTGTAAATTTGTTCCATTCTTAAATCTAGCTCGGTAATTGTTTGCATCAATTTTTCTTTGAATGGTTGCCCTAATTGTGGTTGTGCTGATAATTTTTCACCAGATATAGACAGCAGTCGAATTCCATATCTTGTTTTGAATCGTTGTAGCCAGGCATCACTAGCTACGAAATTTTCAGTTTCTTTCAAATTTTCATTTAACAGTCTCGCTCTCTGTTTAAGTACTTCGCCACTAACTGGGACATGATTTTCCCGTTGTTTTAAAAACCACTTATACAGGGAATCTTCCATTTTAGGAGCCTTCGCATTTTCTGAAGTTTTTCTTTTTCCTGGACCTCCAAATGTATTGCACGTTCTTTGTAAAATTTGAGTTTTCATACGCTTAATTTTACAGATTGTCGCTTTCGATACTCCATATTTTTTTACTAACTGTGTCACTCCCGCACCTAGTGCAACTTCGTCTATGATTTTCACTTTCTCACTCAACTTTAAACACTTTCTTTTATAGGATGTGGATGCCATAGTCGTAAAATATATTAACGCGTGCAATGTATTCCCTTAAGTTCAAAAATGAAATACATACGTACGTATAAACGTATCCTAAACGATCATACGACTGACCGAGTTTGTCGTATTTTATCGCAGAGGTGAATCCCCTACACTCTACATCATAAATCGGGGACTCCCCGACGCCCGAATTAATCATCGCATTTTACCGTCGCGCTGTTTCCGTACGCCGAGAGTTGTTTACGTTATCGAGCGTACACATTGTTTACGTTATCGCGCGTTCCGTTTGATCCTATAGAACGAAGTTTGTGTTTAAATTAGCGCAAGTTTTCATTATCCCGTGTTTACGTTATCGAGCGTCTGCTGTACTGTGTCTTCCAGCTCCATGACGGGTCTACCGTTTCATCGATAGTCAGGACGACATCCATCTGTACAAAGTTTAAGGCGTAGAGCAGTTGTAAGCCAGAAGACGTAGGGGTCTTCCTGTCAGTTACATCGTAAGGGTTGAGGATCGAATCAGCTTTGGCAAACCATTTGTAGGTGGATATCGTTAGATTTCTTACCTATTTGTCCACAACTTTAATGAAGCGTTCTTTTCTATTTTCTTTGCTAGCCTTCTTCAAAGTGCAACATTATCATAGAACAGAAGGGTGGGGCAAAGAATAAGGCAATTTGAAATAAATGTAATAAATTATTGGCTCTCCTACAGAAATACAAATTTATCCTACAAAATTTGCTGTGGTGTTCTTGTTATCTTTTAAAAAATGTTTTGTTTCAGCTTTGTAAAAGCCAGTCTTTTCGTAAACCTTACAGATTACAGAAGAAAGGGGTTGGCGTGCTACCCAAGTGGATCTATTGTGGCCTCGCTATATACTTTCTAAAACACTATGTCTCCAACCTTGATCCTTTAATCAAACTCCATATCTTTGACACAGAGCTTTGCATGTGGCTTGCCGCTGCTGAACTAGAGTGATGCTCATTTGGAGTAATTTTAAAAAACTTCATCGTGAACGCTTTCTAGTGAAGGTTTTGAGATATACACATATTTAAAAATCGCTTGTTTACTGTTTCACGCTGAACAATGTACAAAGATAACAAACAATATGAGTAAATAAATATAAAATCAAAACAAGCCCAATAGAAGGCATCGCCTGTACATGGACCAATAATTTAAGTTGAAACTGTAGAATGCAAATGACAAAAAAGGACAAAAATTAGCAACAGTAGATTATGTATTTAGTTGATGTTCGTATTTATGAGTTTATGAATTTCAGTCCTAGATATAGTATGTAGCCACTTTTTTAAATTCCTTTTGAAACAATTTCCGAAACGTAAATCTTTTAAGTCTTTAGGTATAATTTCATAAAATTTAGGCGGTAAATAGAGATATGATCGCTGCATTATAGATTTATGCGGTTGAGGAACTACTGTGCCACGAATTTTGTACCTGGTATAATGATTATGTTTAATTTTTGGTCGGTGTTTACAAATTTATGGTAGTGAGTGATACTGTGTAAGAAATAAAGCTGTCTTATATCATACATTCGAACATCTGCGTATAATTTTTCAGTGGGATAAAGTTTCGGTTTTTTAAATATCATTTTTAGAATACTTTTTTGAAAAACATCTAAATTATAGATATGTGAGGAACATGAAGCTCCCCATGCTAATATACCATATGTGAGATGAGGCTCAATCAGTGCATGATATAATGTTCGAAGATATTTTTCTGTCAATATATTCCCAAGGTATTTAATTTTGTAGGATACAAATCTAACTTTCTTTAAAATATAATTGACATGGATGTCCCATCGTAAGTGAGGATCCAAGACTACTCCAAGGTATTTTATGTTGGGCACTCTATTAATTTGCATTTTTTGATCATTAATGTTGAAGGAGAAATTTGTGTAATTGGGCAGATGTCTAGCATAAGATCCAAATGGTAAAAAATGTGTTTTAGAGTAGTTAATGCTCAATTTTCTACTGTTAAACCACCGAATAATTTTGATAAAATCATTTTCAACTACATTTTTCAGATCAGACCAGTCAGTGCCTTCATATAATATTGCAGTATCATCTGCAAAACTAGTTATTTTGCCAACACAATTAATTTGGAAAATATCATTTAAATATATATTGAATAACAGCGGACCTAAGACAGTTCCTTGTGGGACACCACACTTAATATACATTTCTTTACTAAATGATCCTGATATCTGCACAGATTGTGGGCGATTTGACAAATAATTTTCGATCAGTGAGTACGCGTTTCCTCTGAAACCAATTCTCTCCAATGCTTCTAATAATAATTTGTGATTAACTGTGTCGAAAGCTTTCTTTAAATCAACAAAAACGCAGATTGAAGGGATTCTGTTATCAATATTTTGATGTATTTGATTTACAATTTTGTTATTGCGTCCGATGTAGCCTTCCCTTCTGTAAATCCATATTGATTTTCACTTAAAATTTTGAATTTTGTGAGGTATCGAATCATTCTAGCAGATAAAACTTTTTCAAAAACCTTGGCTACACTGGATATTATTGATATTGGTCTATAGTTGTTAACATCTGTTTTTGTTCCTGATTTATGTATCGGTATTATACTACCTTTTTTTAAAATTGAGGGATATATGCCAGATTCAAAGCATTTGTTGATTAGGTAAGTGAGTGGTTCTGTTATGTCCTCGGCTATAATTTTCAAATGCTCGCTTTTAATACCATCGAACCCAGGACTTTTCCGATTTTTTAAGGACATAACAGTGGTGTATAATTCACATTGCTCGACTTTATCCAAAATAAATGAGTTCAAAGTTCTTTTTGGAGGCTGAGTATTTTGTACATTTGCTTGTATATTACTTGCTAAATTTTCGCCTATGTCAGTAAAGAATTGTACAAATTCATCGCATATCTGTTGAGTATTTTTTAATACTGTTCCCGATGTTGTATTTATCTCAGTGGCACACTCTTTAAATTTTGTTTTCCCAGTAATCTCATCAATAGTTGTCCAAAGCCGCTTAGGATCATTTAAGTTATTATTCAATTTATTTAGGTAATGTTTTCGTTTGGTTTGCCTTGCAAGCTCTATAAATTTATTTTTATATTGGTTGTAGCAGTCGGTATTCTCTGTAGTTGGCGTTAGTTTCATTACATTATATAGTCTTTCTTTTTCTATTGCCGATGTTATTAATCCTTTGGTAATCCAGGCATTTCTGCTTTTCGCTTTGTGACTAATTATTACTTTATTGGTACTAATATCTATTAGTTTTTTTATTTTCTCTATGAACAGTCCCGTTGCTTTGTCTATATTATTTATAGAGTATAATTGTTCTCAGGATTCTTGTTTGACATTAGTTTGTGCCAAGACCTTTTTGATATGCGATATACATTGGTTTGAAAAAATCATACGAATTTGAGGAAAGGTAGAAACCTTACATATACATGCACAGGCTGTATGGCTGTCATGTTGACTTCGTTGATACCAGCAGGCAGAAGCATAGGGTCAGCATCAGTTTCCGGTTCTCTTGGTCGGCCTAGGTACAGGTACTTGATACAGTGTGTGGCTCCCACCCAGGATGCGGTTACGCATACCGTTACCCAAATGCCGAAGTAGATCTGAAAAGTATAAAATACCATACAGTAGTGGTCGAAACAGTATATCAATAATAATAATGCTTAGGCTTGCACTTTTAATTCGCTTGTTCCAGGTTGTAAATAGGGGGTACTTGTAAGATAATGTGACCAGTAATCATTCGTCTTCTGATGAATAAAGTCGGTTTTTAAAAAGTACCCAATGATTTTTCAATTTTAGGAACTTTTTCGCCAATTTTCACTTTTTCCCATACCATCCTTCTGCTGATTTAGATTTAGATATAAACATTATCTATAAGTGAATTTATTTAGCGTCTAAAAGTGACTGTTTGCAATATTTAATGTCCGATTCTGAGTTTGATTCTGTACTCGAAAATACACCTGTAAAACAAGTTATTTCAACAACTTCACACCAACCATGTCTCTTCAAGATTTACAAATTAAATTTAACGTAGCTGAATATATTATAATACCAGAATATCATCATCAATTGCATAAGGAATACGCTAATTCTCAATAGGTATGTTTTGAATGAAATAATAATTACACTGGACAACAAATTTTAGTTTTTCAATTGTATCTTGTGGGAAAAGTGCACTTTTTTGTTAATTTTGGGGCGCTGAATCCAAAAATGACAATGAAATAAAAAAATTAGTTGCGGTTTAGAAAAAAAACTTTTTATTCTTTAAGGATATATTAAAAAAGTAACAAGATTCATATACTTATAAGAATCACTATATGCGCTGTCTTTTTGCTGTTCTTTTATGGATCGTTTCTGGAGCATCTCTACCAAGAGTCCAACAGTAGTCTGCAAGCATGGAAGGATTCCACTTTCCCTGGTACCTTTTTTCCATTGTTGAAATATCCTGATGAAAACGTTCGCCGTGCTCATCACTTAAGGCTCCGCAATTGTCAGGAAAAAAGTCCAGGTGTGAGTGTAGGAAACGTATCTTAAGAGACATATTATTAGGGTTTTATAGTTGTCAGCTTTTCTATTTCCCAAGAAATTAGTGACCACCAGACGGAAATCATTCCAAGCAGTTTTTTCAATACCTGTTAAAGTGTTTTCAAACTGTGTATCTTTCAAAATATTTCGAATCTGTGGCCCAACAAAAATACCTTCTTTAACCTTTGCCTCACTTAGTCTTGGAAATTTCTGACGCAGGTATTGAAAAGCTGACCCATCTCTATCTAATGCCTTGACAAAGTTTTTCATTAGGCCCAACTTGATATGCAGTGGTGGTAATAAAATTTTTTTCGAATCTACTAATGGCATATGCTGTACATTTTTTTGACCTGGCTCTAGGAATTGACGAACAGGCCAGTTTTGTCTGGTGTAATGAAGTGCCTTTGCCCGACTGTCCCATTCACACAAAAAACAGCAAAACTCTGTGTAGCCTAGCTGCAGCCCAAGTAAAAGTGCAACAACTTTCAAATCGCCACAAATATGCCATTGGTGCTCATCGTATTTTATGCATGTCAATAGGTACTTCATATTGTCATATGATTCTTTCATGTGAACTGCATACCCTACAGGAAGAGATGGTAAAATATTTCCAATATGCAATAACACTGCCTTTAAACTCAATGTTGAACTGTCTATAAACAATCTCCATTCTTCTGGGTTATAGTTTATATTTAAAGCCGCCAGTAAGCCGTTAATGTTACTACAGAAAACCAAGTTATTCTACATATTGAAAAATGGTTCTAAGTCTTTGTGGCGTTTACGAAAAACACATACTGAAACATCGTCTTCTAACAAGTTCCACTGCTGCAGTCTTGATCCAAGTAACTCTGCCTTACATTTTGGAAGTTATAAATCTCTTACAAGATCATTTAATTCTGACTGTGTTATTTTGTGCGGTTGGTGGCATGACGTGCTCGGTATAAAATCAGGATCTCTTGACGTTGATGGCATATCTTCTTCCTGACGAATCACTCGATCGCCATGATCTGATTCGTTTTCTGATTCGCAAGTGTAGGATTCTGGGGGTTTTGGAATAGGATTTTCGTCACTGTGAGGCACAGGTCTCATCCGAGATGGTATCTTTGGGTAGTTAATAACCGATTTTTTTTCGTGGACATACCTGTGGCTTGTCCAACACAAGGTACCATGCAAAAGTAACAATCATTAATATGATTTGTAGGCTCTCTCCAAACCATTGGGACAGCAAAGCGCATAGACCGTTTTTTGCCATTTAACCAGCTCCTCAGACTTGAAGCACATGTATTACAGCAGATGTGGGGTGCCCACTGTTTGTCTTGATCACCTAGTTTACAACCGAAATAAAGCTGATATGCCTTTGTTATTAGTGGAGTAATAGACCGTCTCTGAGACGCAAAAGTCACATCACCACACACGTAACAAAACTGATCTGGATTGTTTACACATCGCTGAACGCTGTCAGCCAACTGAGGAAAAAATGGCTAATATAAAACAATATAATGTACACGTATGTATAATAACACAATAACACAATCATGCCGATTACATCATCTTTCCTTGCCGAATATAAAAATGTAGCACGTGCATTCTTGTGAATTACAGTATATTAACACTGTCACAGCAGGAACACATATAATTACCGTATCTCAAAAACTTGAACTAATATTGAAAAAATAAGTTTCATTCCGGTTTTAGCACATTAAAAATAGTAATATTTTGTTGATTTTATTTAGGATATTTTTTGGCTGTTATTGAAAGATTCAGTAATCATCTATCCCAGTTATTAACCATTAACATGAGTAAAAATTAGGGCATAAATCTCTTGCAACTGAGCAGAACTGAAATTAATTATATCCATTCATTATTAATTGATCTATTTGACAAAAATGAGCAGGACGTTCTGAACGATAAATTGAACGTGTTTCTAATTAGTCTTTTTGGGTGTTGAAGGCTCTGTCGATAGATGAGGCCTGTCCCCAAACAACGTTATTATATAAAAGGGCCGAGTATATAAACGCATAGTATACACTAATTAAGGTTTTACAACCTACGCAATTTTTCAGAGTATATATTTATGACGAAAGCACCTGTATTGATGGGAAATGCAGCCTAAACAAATGTTTTGGCTTTAGACCATGGTTATTAGACCTATGATAACCTACGGATCTGTAGCTTGGTGGGGCAAGGCAGCACAAAGAACTATCCAAGCTAAAGTGAGCGCAATACAGAGAGAAGCAGCTACGAGATCAGTTCTCGGTGATCTGGACTCCGACCAGCTGAACTCGGCCATCCATCGAAACCGGATAGACGCTTTTTGTTCGTCAAGGCATTTTATTTTGGAAGCATTAAACTATTGTGTCCCCAAGCAGTGATAACCTCGACAGCGAGGAAGTCGCTGTCATAAGCGAATGTGAATTTTTCTCATGCACCGTATCCGCAATTGCTAATGTCATTTTTCAGGAAAAAAAAGCACCTACTCACTTCTGGTTCTGGTGCACATTACCAGATTGCTGAAGGTCAAGGTTCTACTTTAAGCTTTTGATTCTTCCGGTAGGGTGTGAGAATGCGCATATAAATCTAGTGGTAATTGACTGCTGCTGATAAAACAACTGATAGACGATGATGCTCTGATATGGCTTTCCAGTGGAACATGCTGCTGTGTTTTCGTGCTGTATGTGGCAAATCCGAACACGCTAATAAGTGCTTCGCGTGATATCCTCAATTGCTCCAGGAAAATTCGATTATCTCAAGTAACACGATTTTTCACCGTCCGATCTAAGGAGATCGCTAATAATCAGAACTACTTTTTTTCCAAGCTGGTGTTCTGAAAACTCGCTTGTGACATAACGTCTGGAAAGCGTCATGCATTGTCGCATGGTCTCGAGCTTCGCGAATGTTTGTTGAATGAAATATATCGGACTCCGAGTGTCGAACGGGGAGATACCATCCGACGGATCTCTACGACATCACCAAATGAGAAATTAAACGTCCCGGAAATATTGTTCGCAAAACAAGTTGCTCCGTCCTGCCGCAACCACGTGTTTTGCAGGTTGAATTGTTTGGATTTGAGGAGCCAGAAAGTTTTCGACCATATCACGGTAACGATCGCCAATTTTATTTTATTTTATTTTATTTTATTTCATTTCATTTCATTTCATTTCATTTTATTTATTTTATTTTATTTTATTTTATTTTATTTTATTTATTTATTTTATTTATTTTATTTTATTTTATTTTATTTTATTTTATTTTATTTTATTACATTTTATTTTATTTTCATTTTTTTTTTTTTTATTTTTATTTTATTTTATTTTATTTTCATTTTTTTTTATTTTTTATTTTTATTTTTAGTTATTTTATTTTATTTTATTTTATTTTATTTTATTTATTTTATTTTATTTTATTTTATTTTATTTTATTTTATTTCATTTCATTTCATTTCATTCATTTCATTTCATTTCATTTCATTTCATTTCATTTCATTTCATTTCATTTCATTTCATTTCATTTCATTTCATTCATTTCATTTCATTCATTTTTCATTTCATTCATTTCATTTCATTTTCAGTTTCATTTCATTTCATTTTTTCATTTCATGTCATTTCATTTTTCATTTCAGTTTCATTTCATTTTTCAGTTCAGTTCATTTCATTTCATTTCATTTCAGTTCATTTCATTTCATTTCATTTCATTTCATTTCATTTCATTTCATTTCATTTCATTTCATTTCATTTCATTTCATTTCATTGCATTTCATTTCATTCATTTCATTCATTTCATTCATTTCATTCATTTCATTTCATTTCAGTTCATTTCATTTCATTTCATTTCATTCATTTCATTTCATTTCATTTCATTTCAGTTCATTTCATTTCAGTTCATTTCATTCATTTCATTTCATTTCATTTCATTTTCATTTCAGTTCATTTCATTTCATTTCATTTCATTTCATTTCATTTCATTTCATTTCATTTCATTCAGTTCATTTCATTTCATTTCATTTCATTTCATTCATTTCATTTCATTTCATTTCATTCATTTCATTTCATTTCATTTCATTTCATTTCATTTCATTCATTCTTTCATTTCATTTCATTTCATTTCATTTCATTTCATTTCATTTCATTTCATTTCATTCATTTCATTTCATCATTTCATTTCATTTCATTTCATTCATTTCATTCATTTCATTTCATTTCATTTCATTTCATTTCATTCATTTCATTTCATTTCATTTCATTTCATTTCATTTCATTTCATTTCATTTCATTTCATTTCATTTCATTTCATTTCATTTCATTTCATTTCATTCATTTCATTCATTTCATTTCATTTCATTTCATTTCATTTCATTTCATTTCATTCATTTCATTTCATTTCATTTCATTATTTCATTTCATTTCATTTCATTCATTCATTTCATTTCATTTTATTTATTTTATTTTATTTATTTTATTTTATTTTATACATTTTATTTTATTTTCATTTTTTTTCATTTTTTATTTTTAGTTTATTTTATTTTATTTATTTTATTATATTTATTTTATCATTTATTTTATTTTATTTATTTTATTTTATTCTGTTCTGTTCTCTTCTGTTCTCCTCTGTTCTCCTCTGTTTCTCCTCTGTTCTCCTCTGTTCTCTTCTGTTCTCCTCTGTTCTCCTCTGTTCTCTTCTGTTGATTCTGTTCTCCTCTGTTCTCTTCTGTTCTCTTCTGTTCTATTCTATTCTATTCTATTCTATTCTATTCGGGTCGAACAGTTCGTACACGGCCCGACCTTTGCAAGTCTTTAACTTCACCTAAATCAGTCAGTTATATATTGGCCACCCTGTATAAACAAACGAGCAACAAGGTTGCATTGATAGTGCTAGGGCACCTGGACTAAGTAGAAAACCAACTTTCTTTCCAACTACAACCATACCTTTCCAGCAACCGTGATGAGTTCCTGCTCAACTTTAAATGTAAAGGTAAAAGTTTTCTTTCAGTGCATGTCATGGTGGGTTAAGTGAAAGGAATCACGTAGAATAATTGCGGGTAGACGATGAAATATGCAAGGCTGTTAACCCTTCGTGGGTGCCGGATATCGATCAATTCCAACTTCCTACACCACGAAATATCGCATGGACATCGTATTTGGGAATGGATGTAAACGTGAATAAAATCGATTAAATGGTTATTATTTTCATTCGCAAAGGTTCTTATTGTATTAAGTAACATATAAATCCGAACACCCAGTTTAAATGGTTTTATTTTAGTAAAAGTTGGTGAATGTATTTATCTTACTGTAAATAACAATTGAAAAAATTTTCAGCCTTATCAGTTGGACATTCCGGTTTTTATACTGCTTTTTTTTAATTCACTAACGCTTTAAAAATAAATATTTCAGCCGCAGTAAAGAATCAACGTTGGCGGATTTTGGTTCTTGACATCCTTTACGATCGGTTACGATGCCTAGAGTACGGAGACCTGTACGATTTCGTCAACTTAGTGAGTATGATAGGGGCCGTATAGTGGAACTTCGGGAAGCTGGACTTTCTTTTCGGGCAATTGCAGTTAGAGTGCAAAGAAGTGTAGACATTGTGGTTAGGTGTTGTCAGGCATGGCTTCGAGAAGGCCGTACGCAAAGAGCAAGGGGCACTGGTCGCCGCCGTAGAACAACAGACCGTGAAGATCGCCGCCTAAGATTATTGGCCTTAAGGGACCGTTTCTCCACTACCAGGTCCATTGCAAATGAATGGTTTGCAGAACACGGAAGACCTATTGGCATGCGAAGTGTTTACCGACGAATGAGAAGTTTTGGCTTGTTTTCATACCGGCCACACTGGGTCCTCCCTTTAACTCGAGAACACCGACGTAATCGCCTTGAGTGGTGCAGACAACGGTCACTCTGGGATCAGGAATGGAACAGTATTATCTTTAGTGACGAGTCTCGATTTTGTTTAGGCATGCACGATGGTCGTGCCAGGGTTAGAAGTTGACGTGGTGAAAGGAGGAATCCACAGTTTTTTTGTTGAAAAACATGTTCATCACACTGTTGGAGTTATGGTTTGGGGTGCTATAGCTTATGGTTCCAGGTCACCTTTAATCTTCATCAGAGGTAGCATGAACGCGCAGCGTTATATCCACGAAGTTCTAGAACCCCATCTTTTACCCTATCTTGACACCCTGGCAGATCCAACTTTCCAACAAGATAATGCCCGACCACATGTTGCAAGAGTCACAATAGACTTCTTTCAACATAATGATGTCACATTGTTACCATGGCCACCAAGATCTCCCGACTTATCCCCAATTGAGTACGTGTGGGATATGATGGGTAGGAGATTGCTCAATTTGCAACGTCCTCCTCAGACTCTAGAAGCACTTCGAGAGGAGTTGGTGGTTGCCTGGAATGAGATACCACAAGAGGACATTGACCACCTGATCAGAAGCATGCCTAGGCGCGTTGGAGAATGCGTAGCACATCAGGGTGCATCCACACATTATTAAAGGTCAAAGGGCTTTAAAGCAGTGCAATCATTTTGAAATTTTTATCATTTACTTATTATGCTTCATTAAGTACTTATACAAAATTTTATTAAAATAAAACCATTTAAAACTGGGTGTTCAGATTTATATGTCACTTAGTATAGTTTAAATTACTCATTTTCCAAATTTTTATGTTGTAGGAAGATAGTCACAATGCACTTCATGTCACTATTCTTTTAGTGTATGACATATAAGAAATACAGACTAATAATCATCGCTCTCCATCTTAGTTCTCTAGCAAAACGCAACTTCGAGAAAGTTCAATACTTCACCACATTAATGACTCATAAATATGAATAGCAAATGGAAAATTGCGTGATTTCTCGGGCGACGCGTGCGTGCGACGATATTTTTGCAGCGGTTGCTGTGATTTCGTACAGCGCTAATCAGATTTATTCAAATCTCAACATTCCAAACACGTGAAAGGTTATTAGCGACAGCATGAACATTTCGCCAGCGCTGCTCTAGCCAAGCTATAAAATTAAAAACTGGATAAACCAGAAAATTGGCCAGATGGAAGCTTGTTTCAGTCTCAAGTTTGCCCTAAAAGGATTATAACTTTAACCAGAAGTCGATTTATGGGTTAACTATAACCTATTTTGCTTGACAGTGACGTGATCTGTCACGTATGACACAAGATACAAACACCCAATATCACGAAGCACACAGAACATGATACTTCAGGCGTAGAAACAGCATTGTCGCGTTAACAATTATGAGTTAGTTAACGAGAACTTTTATAACGAATATATAACTACCAAGTTATAGATGCCCAATTTGAAATACATGTATAGTCTGCAATTGAAAAATCGGACACAGGAAGATATTTTAGAAAATACGTATTTTTGATTCATATTCCTTAGGAACTATCTGTTTTATTTTTGGAATTACTTTGAGCCCCAGAAATCCAGAAAATTAGAAGTATATAGTTTGACATAAAACCACCACTCACGCGAAAGGCATGGTTATTTTCTATTGGGCCTGTGCGGAACAAAACATGGCGTCCGTGTGATGTTACATGGTACAAACATTAACCTATAACTTCATACATTCAGAACTGGCCGTTTCGACTGCCCCTTTGTCCTGCGGGTATCGAGATTGTAGAACAATCTACAAGAGGAAACTTTCCTGATTGCCTAACCTTAGGCAGTTCAAAAATCGAATTAACAAAATTTAGGCTTCTGCCTGCGCGACTGCTTCCGTGTAAAAAAGTGTATATCGCACCTTACCTTTCTTGCCGACCTCGAGCATACGGACGTAGAACACGACTTCATCTTCCCGGCCAACCCTCCAGAGGCGGGTGTAGCCGGGGACGTCGTCACGACCCCATCTCCGCCCCCAGTAGCAGTCGCTCCGCCTCCGCTGGACTCCGGCTGGCTGCCGATCGAGTCGGCGTGGCCGAACGGTCCATTAGCCACGCCCACTCCCCCCTCTTCCGTCACGACGACACTGGGCGCGCGTTGGCGACCGCCCCCTGGGTTGAAGATGGTGGGGATGTCGCCGCCCGCCTGCGCGCTCATCCTTCTAGAGGGGCGAAGACTATTTCATTGGGTTGGAGAGGCGAGGTGCCGAACTCATTGCTGGAAAAAGACAGATATTTGTTCTACGTGTCTTACTTAGTACTTTAAAAAAGGCTGTTATGGCGAGGGAAAGATCAATAGAATAGTAACCAAATCATCATCTAATCACCCAAATCTACAAGTAGCTAATGAACGGTAAGATCATTCGTCGATAGGCTGCTTGAAATCGTGCGTTGAGAAAGTGTCACCAGTTAGTCAGACTGTCATCTTCTCAACAACATCACGTATAGACAATCTACAATGTAGAGTGGTTATCATATCACCAGATGTTATAGCAGTATTACAAGGCAGCTTTCGTCTGACAGTGAGCTTTGTATATGGTCAGGGGTTTGGACGGTAAAAAGTGGTTTCATAGCTTTAAGCAGACCATCCAGATTTTGCAAGTACGAAAGATACACTTTTTCCAAAGTTCCTGCCATTTTCTTAACCCCCCCCCCCAAAAAAAATAGGATTTGTCGAACTCTTCAAAATACGCCTCTGTCTCGGCGATGACTTCCTCGTTTCTTCATGTCAGGGTACACGAAAATGTCGCAGGGGACAGATCGGGTAAATACGGCAGCACTTCATAAGGCATTTCATGCAGTTTGGCGGCGACAACTCCGGATGAATGTGCTGGTGCGTTATCGTGGTGAAAGAGCACCTTCTTTCTCGTCAAATGTGGCCGTGTTTCCTTCAATTTTTTGTCGAAGCGGTCCAGTAACTCACTATAGTATTGTCCAGTGATCGTTCTTCCCTTTTCTAAAAAATCCACGAGGATGACGCCGTTCGCATCCCAAAAAATCGTCCCCATGACTTTTCCGGCCGATGGGACCGTCGTCTTCGCCTTCTTTGGAGCAGATTCACCGGGAGAAATCCATTGTTTTGATTGTTGCTTAGTTTCTGGCGGCACCCATCGGGCAGACAATTTTTTCATAGCCAACTTATCATGCAAAATATTAATTGCCGTTCCTGTCGACACACCTATGGCCTCTGTTACTTTGCTCACTTTCGTTCGTCGATCAGCGAGAATCATGTGGACTTTTTGAATGATTTCCTCGGTAACCACGTCTGCCGTGCGTCCTGGTCGATCCTCATCTAAAACGGAGGTTCGTCCACGTTTAAATTCGTTGAACCAATATCTAACTGTTGTCATAGATGGCGAAGAGTCCCCATAAGCTTCTGCTTTTATCTCCTCGCATTTTTTCCCATCCAAAAAGCGAATTACCGAACGATACTGTTCTTTTTCCATCTTAGCGAAAATCACGAAACACGTGTTATTCGAATGGCTGTCAAATCCAAACTAACCTATCAATCAGACTGAAATTTGTTGTGCCGTCGTTTGATAGATGGCAGCACACGATGATAACATTAACTTCCCTCAGGAACGCCCTCTGTCGCGAAACACGGGTACTCATTGAACCGCCCTCGTAGTTCCTGCAAATGAAGGAGCGTATTCGTGCACAAATGCCCTTAGTTTCTCAGTAAGTAGATCCATTGACTCCAAACAAAAAAAATAATTGTTGACAAATGTTGACGGTGCAACAGAACTAGATACTTCCGTGAAAGTCTGTTATATTATGTTATTATCCTTATATCATCCACACAGATCGATTTGCCACCATGAATGCAAAACGCTTCATCATTATGAATCAGATTAAAAGTGCTGTAAAGGGCATCAATGTGAAGTATAAACTTTTTTGGAAGCAAATAGTCACCGTCGTTTGCAAATAGTCAACCTTGAAGCATTTCCTTATGTGTGTACGACACAAAGGAGACAGAAAATAGAAGAAAAATAAAAAATGTTGCTATACAGGGTGTCCGCAAAGTTAGGGTTTTCCTTTACACGACGTGTAGATCTTGAAAACATAAGCAATTTTTCTTAGTACCATATACACCAATATCTTAAGGGAACCGAGATAAAGGGCTCTGCAACATCAAAAATATCTGAATACCGTCCTGTAGCCGCGACATCGCCAAGTGGTCCAAGGTCACTGGCTCAACCCGATGACAGAACTGGGCCGGGGTCAGTGTGTCAGGTCAGTATGCAACCTTCAACCGACGGTTACGGTCACGCGTGTAGAGGTAATCGCGTAGACGAGAATCCCTCAACAAGCACTAGAGACGTGGCTAGAGAAGTGCAAGTATCAAAAACTAAAGTGTGGCAAACGCTGCGTATCCGTTTCACGTCCAACGTGTACAAGCCCTTCAACCTGACGAGTTTTCAGCAAGAGTGCGGTTTTGTGAGTGGTTGTAGCATCAACATGACAATAATCCGGACTTTTTGAAGTGCATATTGGTGACAGACGAATCTACGTTCACGCGTAATGGGGTGAATAACTTTCGCAACACTCATGTTTGGTCAGTAGAAAATCCGCACGCTGTCCGTCGAGCACATTTTCAACAAACATTTTCGGTGAATGTTTGGGCTGGCATGGTGAACGGTATGCTCATTGGACCATTTATTCTCCCAAATCGATTGGACGGGATGTAATACCTAGACTTTTTACGCAACATTTTGCCTTCCTTGTTAGAAGGTTTGCCATTAAGTGTAAGACAATCAATGTGATTTCTGCGTTTGCTCGGTAGCGCTTCAGTTGATTTCATTTTCTATCGGAGCGGTATGATTTCGGGCAGAGACGTACTTAGCCCTTCTCGTCAACTGGAGAATGAGTACTTTCTCCTTTATTTTTTTTTTTACTTGGTCGCCCTCGTTTCACCACACATTACCTTTGTTATTTCAAGGGTAGTTGTTTCTGAAAAGAAAAACCCCAACTTTGCGGACACCCTGTATAGTCCTAATACATACAAAAATGTTCGTATATATACGAGGGTTGTAAGTAGGGTTCGCAACGCTGTAACTTTGCCGCTCGTGATGTTAAGCGAAATCTGGCCGTCGCGTTTGTCGGCTCCCCCACCACCGATCCCAACAAGACTCGCCTATTGGCGACGCTCAGTACCCGCAGGACAGCCATGCGCAATGGGGCACTTCATCGACGTCTCCGCCACGTGCCGATTTTTGCACGCAAAAGCGTTACCACCCATAGGAAGTCATCGCCAGTTGAGTGAAGTGTACGGGAAACGTGTATAAGCTGTCAACATGTCCTCAAATGCTAAAAATAGGTCTCTGCTGGCCGCATGGACATCCACGATGAACAACGAAGCGAGAGGCCGTCGATCTCCGAGAAAGTTTTGGCGAAGATTGAGCAAATCTCGCTTGAAGATCGGCGAAGTACGCTTGAAATTCCTGATGCTTCCGAAAAAGCAGAGATGGACGATCCAAAATCGTCATAGGGAAAAACTATGTAGAAAAATAGCTTAAAAGTCAACGTTTCCAATAATAAATTCGTTTTTTCAAATAAAGAGTTCATAGTGCCTGTCAAAAACTGTGGGAACCTTACTTTTGAGACAGCCTGTTTGAATTTTTTCTTTATCGCGTGATGTTCGGTCCCAACGGTGAACTTTTTCAACTACGATTGTCATCTATGTTAGTATTTTCATCGAATCTTAAATGTGTCGCAATACTGAATAACCTAGATTTCAGCAAAATTTCAATTGCAGAAGAATATTTCTTAACAGTTGCTTTCAATTTGAACGCAGTTACAGTTCTAAAGCTGTATTTCTAAGTTGAAATGAATCCATTACATACTTGACGTATCTTTGATTTACGATAATCAAAGCGTATATTTAACCGTGTTTTGAGAGTTGTAGAGAAAATCGGTAATTCAATTACACAAGTAGTTTGTTTATAAGCCCCGTATCGTAAAATTAAAAATATATAAACCTGTCTATTTTTAGTCGCAGGAGTAAGTTGTTTAGCAAACCGTCTATACTTCCTTACCAAAAAATATAAACCACTATTAAATGCAGCATTTCATCTCGTCCTATAATATACTCAGTGACAAAAAAGGGAAACACCTACGTATGTTTATTAGAATTCAAGAATGTTTTACATATCGAATTAACTTGCCATGAACAAGTGATAAAAAGCATTCAGTTTTCGTACATTTATGGTGTCGGTTAAATGTTAAATTTCGTTATTGAAAAGCCTTTTTGTGATTGATTGCCACACCTATCTCCAATTGAACATGATAGGCCTGTCAATGAGTATACAGGGTTTGTCCGAAAAGTAATAGGACTGGGTCGATTTACAAAAAATTATTGAGCCAATCGTTACAATTCTGTAAAAACTTTCAAAATAGGCTCTTTCTGCGTCGATGCAGCGCTGCCGGCGCGATTTCCAAGCATTGAAGGCGTCACGGTAGGCATTCTCCGGAATAGCCTTGACAGCCGCGGTGCATGCTGCTTGGGTCCCCTCTGTCGTTTCAAAATGCTTGCCTTTTCAGGCGAGAAAACAAAAAAAGTCCGGGGGCACATCTGGGCTGTAGGGCGGCTGCGGAAGCGTTGGGATGCCGGCCTTGGTCAGGTAGCTGTGCACAAGAAAGGCGGTGTGAGCCGGGGCGTTGTCGTGGTGCAACTTGCAGTCGGCTGCGATGTCTTGTCGGACCCGACTGACCCTTCGTTTGAGTCTCCTGAGCACTTCCACGTAAAACTTGGCGTTGACGGTTTCTCCAGGAGGAACAAATTCATGGTGGACGATGCTTTTGATGTCAAAAAAGACAATGAGCATCGTTTTCACTTTGGATTTGTTCATTCTTCCCTTTTTATAAAAACTTTTTATTTTTAAGGATATATTAAAAAAAGTAACAAGATTCATATACTATATGCGCTGTCTTTTTGCTGTTCTTTTATGGATCGTTTCTGGAGCATCTCTACGAAGAGTCCAACAGTTGTCTGCAAGCATGGAAGGATTCCACTTTCCCTGGTACCTTTTTTCCATTGTTGAAATATCCTGATGAAAACGTTCGCCGTGCTCATCACTTACGGCTCCGAAATTGTCAGGAAAAAAGTCCAGGTGTGAGTGTAGGAAATGTATCTTAAGAGACATATTACAGCCCATATTTTGATACGATGACAGCATATTTTTGACAAGGGTTTTATAGTTGTCAGCTTTTATATTTCCCAAGAAATTAGTGACCACCAGCAGTTTTTTCAATACCTGTTAAAGTGTTTTCAAACTGTGTATCTTTCAAAATATTTCGAATCTGTGGCCCAACAAAAATACCTTCTTTAACCTTTGCCTCACTTAGTCTTGGAAATTTCTGACGCAGGTATTGAAAAGCTGACCCATCTCTATCTAATGCCTTGACAAAGTTTTTCATTAGGCCCAACTTGATATGCAGTGGTGGTAATAACATTTTTTTCGAATCTACTAATGGCATATGCTGTACATTTTTTTGACCTGGCTCTAGGAATTGACGAACAGGCCAGTTTTATCTGGTGTAATGAAGTGCCTTTGCCCGACTGTCCCATTCACACAAAAAACAGTAAAACTTTGTGTAGCCTAGCTGCAGCCCAAGTAAAAGTGCAACAACTGTCAAATCGCCACAAATATGCCATTGGTGCTCATCGTATTTTATGCATGTCAATAGGTACTTCATATTCAGGAAGAGATGGTAACATATTTCCAATATGCAATAACACTGCCTTTAAACTCAATGTTGAACTGTCTATAAACAATCTCCATTCTTCTGGGTTATAGTTTATATTTAAAGCCGCCAGTAAGCCGTTAATGTTACTGCAGAAAACCAAGTTATTCTCCATATTGAAAAATGGTTCTAAGTCTTTGTGGCGTTTACGAAAAACACATACCGAAACGTCGTCTTCTAACAAGTTCCACTGCTGCAGTCTTGATCCAAGTAACTCTGCCTTACATTTTGGAAGTTCTAAATCTCTTACAAGATCATCTAATTCTGACTGTGTTATTTTGTGCGGTTGGTGGCATGACGTGCTCGGTATAAAATCAGGATCTCTTGACGTTGATGGCATATCTTCTTCCTGACGAATCACTCGATCGCCATGATCTGATTCGTTTTCTGATTCGCAAGTGTAGGATTCTGGGGGTTTTGGAATAGGATTTTCGTCACTGTGAGGCACAGGTCTCATCCCAGATGGTATGTTTGGGTAGTTAATAACCGATTTTTTTTTTCTTGGACATACCTGTGGCTTGTCCAACACAAGGTACCATGCAAAAGTAACAATCATTAATATGATTTGTAGGCTCTCTCCAAACCATTGGGACAGCAAAGCGCATAGACCGTTTTTTGCCATTTAACCAGCTCCTCAGACTTGAAGCACATGTATTACAGCAGATGTGGGGTGCCCACTGTTTGTCTTGATTACCTAGTTTACAACCGAAATAAAGCTGATATGCCTTTGTTATTAGTGGAGTAATAGACCGTCTCTGAGACGCAAAAGTCACATCACCACACACGTAACAAAACTGATCTGGATTGTTTACACACTTTCGAGACACCTTGCATGAACGCTGTCAGCCAACTGAGGAAAAAATGGCTAATATAAAACAATATAATGTACACGTATGTATAACGTAACACAATCATGCCGATTAGATCATCTTTCCTTGCCGAATATAAAAATGTAGCACGTGCATTCTTGTGAATTACAGTATATTAACACTGTCACAGCAGCAGTATCACTAAAACTTGAACTAATATTGAAAAAATAAGTTTCATTCCGGTTTTAGCACATTAAAAATATTAATATTTTGTTGATTTTATTTAGGATATTTTTAGGCTGTTGATCAGTGTTATTAAAATCGGATAAACATACGTATGTGTTTACTCTTTTTTATCACTCAGTATACTCTCACGTTTCAGTCAGGTACCCCACATTTATAATTCATCGAAAAATCCATACTATTGTATTATACACAGCAGACGCCACATTTCGCTCAAGTTCACAGTGTGCTGACGTAGAAACCTTGACATTGAATGATCACGATTCACTGGATGCCCTTAATCCTTTAAGGCCAGTCGATATAACTAAGAGAGCGTTTTTTTCCAAGCGAAAGCTGATATACAATCGGAACTACAATGTTTCAAAAAATATTGGAATATGAGCTTACGCCCATGATTCCCTGATCTTTGTCACTAGCAGTAAATGTTATAAAACAACGGTTCTTTTCGATAGACAGATTGATAGAGATATGTAATGGAAATGAAATTGTTTTATTAACAAAAATCACATTTATAAATCTTCTGAATCTAGAAAAACAATGTAAATGAAAGTAGGATATACCTAGAACAGTTCGCTAATTTTTAAGATATAATAGCACATTGGCGATTTATGGTTTGCAAATGATATCATCAAGATGGCTTCCAGATCTCCGAGAGCACTATTCCAAACGGAAACTGAAATTGTTGCCTGCAAGTTGTTCTTGAAATTGCCGCCATTTCGTGTCTAACGCTTTGCTCTTCGTTGATGGTTTTCGGATTAGCATTGTAGACTCGGCTCTTGAGATATTCTCATAAAAAGAAATCGGATGAGGACAAGTCACGGCTTCGTGGTGGCCAATCAATGTCACCTGTCCTCGTTGTCACTTTTCCATGGAACATTTCCGATGCTCACGTTGGACGTGTGACAGGTGACGTCGTCCTGATGAAACCGCGTCATGGAATTGCATCCATCAAAATATTGGAGCCAGAAATTCTTTCAACGTTCGAACATAACGTTCTAAGTTGACAGTTACAGATTGCTCGTGATCGTTCTCAAAAAAAACCCTAGCTCAGTGGACGCCAACCCGTCGATCGCGAGCTAGCAGTTCTGGTGGCGTACAACATATTTTAAAAAGGTGTAAAAATCACAGAAGCTTCCGTAAATTTTGTAAATTCTCATAATAAACACAAGCAGCGGCAACACTGCGGTGAGCGATCTGTTCGAGAACGATCTCGCATTATCCATCAGCAAGCATTATGTGGACATTTTCTAAAACAACGTTATGAAATTAGTAGTAAAAATTGTGAACCAGATTAGAGCTCAAGCGTTACAAAGAATATTATTCAAAACCTTGGCCGATGAAATTAACTCTCAATACGGGGAACTATGTACTTCTTCACTCTGAAGTCCGACGGTTAAGTAGGAGACGAGTGCTGAAACTTTTTAATGATCTGCCATAGTTCAATTTTGATCCGATTCCGGAACTGGAAAATTCAATCTAGCTTAGAGATTTTGGTTTTCTTGTGGATATTACAGAACAATTAAATGAACTCAATTTGCAGCTTCAGATGAGAGTCAAAGAACTAGCAGAAATGATTTCTGATGATATAAAAGCGTTTATTAAAAAGCTTGAGTTTTGGGAACATGGCGATACCAGGCATTTTCCTGTTCTTTCAGAAAATATATCTCAAAGTCCATGAGAACCACTAAATATACTAAGTGACATATAAATCCGAACACCCAGTTTAAATGGTTTTATTTTAATAAAATTTTGTATAAGTACTTAATGAAGCATAATAAGTAAATGATAAAAATTTCAAAATGATTGCACTGCTTTAAAGCCCTTTGACCTTTAATAATGTGTGGATGCACCCTGATGTGCTACGCATTCTCCAACGCGCCTAGGCATGCTTCTGATCAGGTGGTCAATGTCCTCCTGTGGTATCTCATTCCAGGCAACCACCAACTCCTCTCGAAGTGCTTCTAGAGTCTGAGGAGGACGTTGCAAATTGAGCAATCTCCTACCCATCATATCCCACACGTGCTCAATTGGGGATAAGTCGGGAGATCTTGGTGGCCATGGTAACAAAGTGACATCATTATGTTGAAAGAAGTCTATTGTGACTCTTGCAACATGTGGTCGGGCATTATCTTGTTGGAAAGTTGGATCTGCTAGGGTGTTAAGATTGGGTTCTAGAACTTCGTGGATATAACGCTGCGCGTTCATGTTACCTCTGATGAAGATTAAAGGTGACCTGGAACCATAAGCTATAGCATCCCAAACCATAACTCCAACACTGTGATAAACATGTCTTTCAACAAAAAACTGTGGATTCCTCCTTTCACCACGGCGCCTTCTAACCCTGGCACGACCATCGTGCATGCCTAAACAAAATCGAGACTCGTCACTAAAGACAATACTGTTCCATTCCTGATCCCAGAGTGACCGTTGACTGCACAACTCAAGGCGATTACGTCGGTGTTCTCGAGTTAAAGTGGTGTGGCCGGTATGAAAACAAGCCAAAACTTCTCATTTGTCGGTAAACATTTCGCATGCCAATAGGTCTTCCGTGTTCTGCAAACCATTCATTTGCATTGGACCTGGTAGTGGAGAAACGGCCCTTAAGGCCAATAATCTTAGGCGGCGATCTTCACGGTCTGTTGTTCTACGGCGGCGTCCAGTGCCCCTTGCTCTTTGCGTACGGCCTTCTCGAAGCCATGCCTGACAACACCTAACCACAGTGTCTACACTTCTTTGCACTCTAACTGCAATTGCCCGAAAAGAAAGTCCAGCTTCCCGAAGTCCCACTATACGGCCCCTATCAAACTCACTAAGTTGACGAAATCGTACAGGTCTCCGTACTCTGGGCATCGTAACCGATCGTAAAGGATGTCAAGAACCAAAATCCGCCAACGTTGATTCTTTACTGCGGCTGAAATATTCATTTTTAGAGCGTTAGTGAATTAAAAAAAAGCAGTATAAAAACCGGAATGTCCAACTGATAAGGCTGAAAATTTTTTCACTTGTTATTTACAGCAAGATAAATACATTCACCAACTTTTATTAAAATAAAACCATTTAAACTGGGTGTTCGGATTTATATGTCACTTAGTATATCATACAGAAATTGTCTCTAACTTGAAGGATAACTTCGAAAATCGTTTCAAGGATTTCAACGAAATTGGTATAGTGGCGCAATTTGTTGTTTCATCCTTCATGGAACTTGATATCCAACTTTTGTTACGCAGCATTTTAGCGAAGAACGATTATTCTCAAAGAATTCTTGCACCATGAAGGCGCGCTGTTGCCCCGTGAATTGACTGACGCCTACTGAAAATGCATGAATCATGCAATCGAACGGTGTCGCCCTCCAGCGTTTCCGCCCGCGTTTCGCGGTTTTATTTAAAATACAAAAATGAATTTTATTATGGCGCACCCTGTATATGGACTCATTAGTTGTTTTCCGATGATGGATTCAACTCCCATGGCAATTCAGCCCATCCCATTACTGAATTAGTCAATGTGTTTAAATATTTTACAAGCAGGAAATATACAATTTTCATAATTGAAATAATAACTGGGAATGAAAACAGCAAAAAGCATAACATAATTAAAAGACAAGAATTATAGAATGGTGGTTTTGGGGAATTATTTTTCAAAAAACTGTTGTTTGTTATCGAACCGGATTGCAAGTCACGAAGTCCACTAGTTTGCTGAAAATAAATATTAACATAACACAAAACATGTTACGCGGGAGAGTTAAAATGACGGTTACGCTCTCGGGAAACGCTACTGTCTTTCACTTTGTTTACAAATGGCAGCTTATAAAACCTTCCCTTCCAGTCGTCTTCTAGCTATTTTTCTTTCTAAACATCGCTGTTATCTATTCTTAGCGACACCATTCTTCAGTCTTTCATCGGATTTATACTATTCAAAGCCATGTCGAACCGAAAGAAATGAATTATAGCCCAGTTATATCGGGTGGAAAATACAAAATGATATGCGCCACTATTAAATGTATGCTCAGTACAAATATACTAAGTGACATATAAATCCGAACACCCAGTTTGAATGGTTTTATTTTAATAAAAGTTGGTGAATGTATTTATCTTACTGGAAATAACAAGTGAAAAAATTTGTTGGACATTCCGGTTTTTATACTGCTTTTTTTTAATTCACTAACGCTCTAAAAATGAATATTTCAGCCGCAGTAAAGAATCAACGTTGGCGGATTTTGGTTCTTGACATCCTTTACGATCGGTTACGATGCCTAGAGTACGGAGACCTGTACGATTTCGTCAACTTAGTGAGTTGATAGGGGCCGTATAGTGGGACTTCGGGAAGCTGGACTTTCTTTTCGGGCAATTGCAGTTAGAGTGCAAAGAAGTGTAGACACTGTGGTTAGGTGTTGTCAGGCATGGCTTCGAGAAGGCCGTACGCAAAGAACAAGAGGCACTGGACGCCGCCGTAGAACAACAGACCGTGAAGATCGCCGCCTAAGATTATTGGCCTTAAGGGACCGTTTCTCCATTACGAGGTCCATTGCAAATGAATGGTTTGCAGAACACGGAAGACCTATTGGCATGCAAAGTGTTTACCGACGAATGAGAAGTTTTGGCTTGTTTTCATACCGGCCACACTGGGACCTCCCTTTAACTCGAGAACACCGACGTAATCGCCTTGAGTGGTGCAGACAACGGTCACTCTGGGATCAGGAATAGAACAGTATTGTCTTTAGTGACGAGTCTCGATTTTGTTTAGGCATGCACGATGGTCGTGCCAGGGTTAGAAGGCGACGTGGTGAAAGGAGGAATCCACAGTTTTTTGTTGAAAGACATGTTCATCACACTGTTGGAGTTATGGTTTGGGGTGCTATAGCTTATGCCACCTTTAATCTTCATCAGAGGTAACATGAACGCGCAGCGTTATATCCACGAAGTTCTAGAACCCCATCTTTTACCCTATCTTGACACCCTGGCAGATCCAACTTTCCAACAAGATAATGCTCGACCACATGTTGCAAGAGTCACAATAGACTTCTTTCAACATAATGATGTCATATTGTTACCATGGCCACCAAGATCTCCCGACTTATCCCCAATTGAGCACGTGTGGGATATGATGGGTAGGAGATTGCTCGAAAAAGCTTTGAATACCAACTATTTTATTTTTTTTTTGTTCTGTGAATGTTGTTTTTGCGCGATGCAAACATTTTGTAATTTTAAATAGTTTTTATATGAACTTCATTTCCTCATTTGCTTTTTGCAAATATATGCTACTAGTATTGCACTATAACATCCACCCCTCACATATTATAAAAGGCAAAAGGGGAGCCTTGATTAATCTTTTACGAACTCTATCTGGGTCAGTCATTATTTACCTTCAGGTCTCAAATTTTCTTGGCTGTGTGATATAGTGCAACGCCGAGGAAATGAGAAATATTTGTGTGATAAATACATGGAAGTTGTATGATGACAAAACTTCTTGGCAAAATGGAAAGGAACGTTGTTTATAAGTTGGCAACGATACCGATCAGATTTCCAGGTGAAATTCCAGTGTATGCCAGTATTTTTTGTTTTTCTCAAACAGCAAGGAGTTTAGCCGGCTTTTTAAGTCTATCAATTAGACATATCAAAATAAATAATAATGAATAAGACCACTCGGAAATATCGTCTTACCTTTTGGGGTAGATTACTTTAAATCAAAAAAATGTAACGAACAAAGAAGCAATGCATCTCAATTTTTGTATATACCTTTTGAGTTCCCCAAAAACTTCAAACATTTTTGGGGTACAAATAATAAGTGCGAGGACACAAATGTTTTCATAATTCTCAAACCTCACTGTTACCTTACGAATTCTGCTTATTTTGCGACACATCAACCGTATCGAACAGGGACTAATAAAGTTTAAATATTAAAACCAGTTATGCCAAAGATATGAATCTTGTATTAGCGCCTAGATACCGAACGTATGTTCCAAAGTTAGATTTTCCTGTAATATTTTTTTTATGTCTCAAAAAAGTGCTATCGAATAAAGTTGTATTTTTTAAATGGAAATATATATATATAGTTTATTATACTTATTTTCATTAGTTTCACCAGAAACTTAAAGTTTGTGTTTCATCATTTACGTACAATGCAATCTGGTATAGGTCTATAATACATATGATTAAGTGATACTCAAACACAACGTAATTAAATAATTTCAAAAAACCATATATACAACGTGACACAAATCTTCCTGAACAGCTCTGTATTTTCTCGGGTATGGTATTTTTGGAACAGATCAAGGTGAGGTCTTCACTAACTTTCAGCTAGGAATGCAATGGTGACTTTAAATTTGGCCTTGCCTTCATCTTCAAGGTTAATTTACGGTCAACTTTTGTTTTTCAAATAGAAACCCCTATTTCTGATTCCGGCAATCGAAAGTACAGAAAATTTTGCATTCAAGCTCAATTACAGTTCAAGGTCAGGATGCCTACTGAAGGTCAAATGAAGATCAAATATGTGCTGCTAGAAAAACCTCTATAAATCACACAGGATTAGTGATGAAAATACACACACATCTGAACTTCATTTTCAAGGACATTTCATGTGCAATTTTTATTCCAATTGAAACCCACAGGAACAGTATAAGTTAAAAATCATTTGTAACGAAAAACAAAACTTGAAATGACCTTGAAGGTGAGGTTTAAGGTCAAATCCAAGATCATTCATCATAATTTACTAAATAACTGACGTTGATAGTTATTTTCATCACTAATGCTGTAAGATTTATAGTGGTTTTCCTAGCAGCACACATTTAACCTTAATTTGACCTCTAGTGGTCACCATGACCTTGGTCTTCAATTCGTATTTGAACGGAAAATGTTTCGGTCTTTCGACTGTGGTATCAAAAATAGATAATTCCATTAAAAAGGTAGAGTTGACCTTGAAATGACCTTGAATTTAAGGATCAAGTTCAAATCCAAGGTCAGCGTTCACTTCCTCGTTAAAATTTACCAAAGACCTGACCGTGATAGTTATTTTCATCACTCGTCCTGTGAGATTTATAAAGGTTTTCCTAGCAGCAAACATTTGATCTTCATTTGACCTTCAGTAGCCATCCTGACCTTGGACTTGGACTGTGTTTGAACGTAAAAGTGCATGTTCTTTCTATTGCCGGCATCAGGAATAGGGCTTTCTATTTGAAAAAATAAAATTGACCATGAACTGATCTTGAAGGTGAAGGTGAAGGTCAAATTTAAGGTCACATTTCATGTGCAATTTTTTTTCAAATTGAAACCCACAGCGTCAGTTAAAATTCATTGGTAACGGAAAAAAACTTGAAATGACCTTGAAGGTGAGGTTTAAGGTCAAATCCAAGATCATTCATCATAATTTACTAAATAACTGACGTTGATAGTTATTTTCATCACTAATGCTGTAAGATTTATAGTGGTTTTCCTAGCAGCACACATTTAACCTTAATTTGACCTCTAGTGGTCACCATGACCTTGGTCTTCAATTCGTATTTGAACGTAAAATGTTTCGCTCTTTCGACTGTGGCATCAAAAATAGAGACTTCCGTTAAAAAAGTGAACTTGACCTAGAAATAACCTTGAGGGTAAGGATCAAGGTCGAATCCAAGGTTAGCGTTTACTTTCTCGTTGAAATTTATCAAAGACCTGACCGTGATAGTTATTTTCATCACTCGTCCTGTGAGATTTATAAAGGTTTTCCTAGCAACAAACATTTGATCTTCATTTGACCTTCATCCATCCTGACCTTGGACTTGGACTGTGTTTGAACGTAAAAGTGCATGTTCTTTCTATTGCCGGCATCAGGAATAGGGGTTTCTATTTGAAAAAATAAAATTGACCATGAATTGATCTTGAAGGTGAATGTGAAGGTCAAATTTAAGGTCACATTTTATGTGCATTTTTTTTCAAATTTAAACCCACAGGAACAGTATAAGTTAAAAATCATTTTTAACGAAAAACAAAACTTGAAATGACCTTGAAGGTGAGGTTTAAGGTCAAATCCAAGATCATTCGTCATAATTTACTAAATAACTGACGTTGATAGTCATTTTCATCACTAATGCTGTAAGATTTATAGTGGTTTTCCTAGCAGCACACATTTAACCTTAATTTGACCTCTAGTTGGTCACCATGACCTTGGTTTTCAATTCGTATTTGAACGTAAAATGTTTCGCTCTTTCGACTGCGGTATCAAAAATAGAGACTTCCATAAAAAAAGTGGAGTTGACCTTGAAATGACCTTGAGTTTAAGAATCAAGGTCAAATCCAAGGTCAGCGTTGACTTCCTCGTTAAATTTTACCAAAGACCTGACCGTGATAGTTATTTTCATCACTCGTCCTGTGAGATTTATAAAGGTTTTCCTAGAAGCAAACATTTGATCTTCATTTGACCTTCAGTAGCCATCCTGATCTTGGACTTGGACTGTGTTTGAACGTAAAAGTACATGTTCTTTCTATTGCCGGCATCAGTAATAGGGGTTTCTATTTGAAAAAATAAAATTGACCATGAATTGATCTTGAAGGTGAAGGTGAAGGTCAAATTTAAGGTCACATTTCATGTGCAATTTTTTTTCAAATTGAAACCCACAGGAACAGTATAAGTTGAAAATCATTTGTAACGAAAAACAAAACTTGAAATGACCTTGAAGGTGAGGTTTAAGGTCAAATCCAAGATCATTCATCATAATTTACTAAATAACTGACGTTGATAGTTATTTTCATCACTAATGCTGTAAGATTTATAGTGGTTTTCCTAGCAGCACACATTTAACCTTTATTTGACCTCTAGTGGTCACCATGACCTTGGTCTTCAATTCGTATTTGAACGTAAAATGTTTCGGTCTTTCGACTGTGGTATCAAAAATAAATACTTCCATTAAAAAGGTGGAGTTGACCTTGAAATGACCTTGAATTTAAGGATCAAGTTCAAATCCAAGGTCAGCGTTCACTTCCTCGTTAAAATTTACCAAAGACCTGACCATGATAGTTATTTTCATCACTCGTCCTGTGAGATTTATAAAGGTTTTCCTAGCAGCAAACATTTGATCTTCATTTGACCTTCAGTAGCCATCCTGACCTTGGACTTAGACTGTGTTTGATCGTAAAAGTGCATGTTCTTTCTATTGCCGGCATCAGTAATAGGGGTTTCTGTTTGAAAAAATAAAATTGACCATGAATTGATCTTGAAGGTGAAGGTGAAGGTCAAATTTAAGGTCACATTTCATGTGCAATTTTTTTTCAAATTTAAACCCACAGGAACAGTATAAGTTAAAAATCATTTTTAACGAAAAACAAAACTTGAAATGACCTTGAAGGTGAGGTTTAAGGTCAAATCCAAGATCATTCATCATAATTTACTAAATAACTGACGTTGATAGTTATTTTCATCACTAATGCTGTAAGATTTATAGTGGTTTTCCTAGCAGCACACATTTAACCTTAATTTGACCTCTAGTGGTCACCATGACCTTGGTCTTCAATTCGTATTTGAACGTAAAATGTTTCGCTCTTTCGACTGTGGTATCAAAAATAGAGACTTCCATTAAAAAAGTGGAGTTGACTTTGAAATGACCTTGAGTTTAAGGATCAAGGTCAAATCCAAGGTCAGCGTTGACTTCCTCGTTAAATTTTAAGAAAGACCTGACCGTGATAGTTATTTTCATCACTCGTCCTGTGAGATTTATAAAGGTTTTCCTAGCAGCAAACATTTGATCTTCATTTGACCTTCAGTAGCCATCCTGACCTTGGACTTGGACTGTGTTTGAACGTAAAAATGCATGTTCTTTCTATTGCCGGCATCAGTAATAGGGGTTTCTATTTGAAAAAATAAAATTGACCATGAATTGATCTTGAAGGTGAAGGTGAAGGTCAAATTTAAGGTCACATTTCATGTGCAATTTTTTTTCAAATTGAAACCCACAGGAACAGTAAAAGTTAAAAATCATTTGTAACGAAAAACGAAACTTGAAATTACCTTGAAGGTGAGGTTTAAGGTCAAATCCAAGATCATTCATCATAATTTACTAAATAACTGACGTTGATAGTTATTTTCATCACTAATGCTGTAAGATTTATAGTGGTTTTCCTAGCAGCACACATTTAACCTTAATTTGACCTCTAGTGGTCCCCATGACCTTGGTCTTCAATTCGTATTTGAAAGTGAAATGTTTCGCTCTTTCGACTGTGGCATCAAAAATAGAGACTTCCGTTGAAAAAGTGAAGTTGACCTTGAAATAACCTTGAAGGTGAGGATCATGATCGATCCAAGGTTAGCGTTCACTTTCTCGTTAAAATTTACCAAAGACCTGACCGTGATAGTTATTTTCATCACTCGTCCTGTGAGATTTATAAAGGTTTTCCTAGCAGCAAACATTTGATCTTCATTTGACCTTCAGTAGCCACCTTGGACTTGGACTGTGTTTGAACGTAAAAGTTTATGTTCTTTCTATTGCCAGTAATAGGGGTTTCTATTTGAAAAAATAAAATTGACCATGAATTAATTTTGAAGGTGAAGGTCAAATTCAAGGTCACCGTTAAATTCCTTGCTGAAATCGGCTGGAGACCTGATTTTAATTTTTTTCAAAAATACGTTACCCGAGAAAATACACTTGCCGTTCCGGGACTTTTGTGAAAATATACAAGGTCTTCCATTTAGAAAAATACAACTTTATTCAATTTCACTGTATTTAAAAAAATATTACAAGAAGAACTTCAATTAAGGCCCTGTAATTTGTATATACAACTTTTTCTTCTGGAAGGTCATATAAAAAAGTTCAGTGGTCAATTTATAGCCGTACATGTGTCGTTACTTCTTTGACGTGGGATTCGAAAAAAAACTCGCAGTCCAACTGAATGGTAGGGCATACTTTATAGTGGGAAAAAGCCTTAATGCGTAGCAGGTTATGCGTCACTCTGCTTGACATCCATTTTTTCTTGGATACAAATAGAACTCACATATCATTAGCATTCTGACCCGATGCGATACCTGAGACTTGGTGCTATATCGTGCCTGATTTTTATCGCCATTACCTTCAAGTTTCCATCCTACCACGCATAACCTTTGTGTCCTAATAAATTCGTCTAGATCAATTTTTATTATCTTGTTGAATTTTTATTGACAGGTCATGATGACCTGGTAAACAATCTAAATTAAACACGGAATAGTCTTTTTTAGATACGTCAAAGGGACTGTGTAAGGTCAGAGGTGATACAAGACAATTTTGCCACTTTCGGTTTAGTCGTCTTCTGCCAATTTGTCAGTACGTTCGGCAGGGGTATTACGTATCTTGTAAAGTGGCATTGTATAGATTTTTTGTGACATTATGTAGGCTTTTCTACAAGATGTCAACTTAGCACTAGCTGTTGTATACTTGTTGTGTACTCGTTCGGTAGCTATACGTGTTGCCTAAACGCTTGCTTCAGCTATCGACGTTTGGTTCTGATGTGATGTAACATCTGCTTCAGAGATGGCACTATTGAAGATCTACGAGTAAGCTGTATGTTGTATACTATAGCTGGAACGAAACGGCAGTGCATAGGTGCATAGTGAAGATTTGTGCTGATTATTCAACCTGGAAATTACATATGCAAGTTGTGATACAGCTAAAGTAAGCGACATACAGCTTCGACCTCCAATAACGCAATCTCTGAAACAGATGTTACATCACACATCATAGCCAAACATTGAAAGCTGAAACATCATGACTTTTAGGCAACACGTACAGCTACGGAACGAGTACACAACAAGTGTACAATAGCTACTGCCAAGTTGACATCTTGCAGAAAAACCTACATAATGTCACAGAAAACCTATATAATCTAAAAGAACGACATAATGTCACTTTACAAGATACGTACCTATAAGTCAACGTCAAACAAAGTGGCGTGCACGTCATCAAGGTGGGTGTGTTGAAAAATTTACATTGTTGCCAAACTTTTTGTAAAATAATAAAATTTATTATTTACATATCTAGATTTATAAGCAATATTAACCTCAAATGAGAACAAAAATAATAGTATAATAAAATTATAGATCTGTACTTGCATAATCATTAAGTATGACAATTATTGATCAGATGACACTATGAAACTACCATATTTAATTGATAGCTTAAAGGTACTGAATAAAAATCCAAATGGGGTCCTCCAAATTTTATGCATGGTATTTATTTTACAGAATTCATACAGAAAAATGCATTCTAAAATTAGGTAAGCTACTGGTGTAAGCTTTTTCTGTACAATAAAGTTAGTCGGAGTTTCTTTCTTCAGCGCTGTCTGAATCTGAATCTTCATCACTCTCAAAGTTGATTATTAAAGGTTCGATGTCTGGTCGATCAAAAATTCGTTCTCTTTCATACCATTTAAAAATTTCTTGCTCAGTATGTCGAACACTATTTTTCCACATGTCTGGGGTAACCGTTTGTAGAGCCTCGTTCCACATATCCAAACAGTCTTTTTCACTGTTACCATCTCTACCAATATGTCTGTTATAGTAACCTTTTGCTATGCCCCAAATTAACTCAATAGGGTTAAATATACAATGGTAAGGAGGCAGACGAAGAACTTTGTGCCCATGTTGTTCCGCCAATTCATCAATCACGTATATTTTAGGTGGTTTGTTTCTAAAAAAGCAGTTATTTTAAGAATAGGAATAAACAAAAGAAATATAAACTGTCGACCAAAATATATATAATTAAGAAGCATTATGTACCGAGCAACAATACTCAATAGCTCTGTTTTAAACATTGTGTTTAAAAATGGTATGTTTTGATTTGTCAACCAGTATTGGATATTTTTTTTTGTCCATGCATTGTTGGGCACTTTGTTCAATATCATGCTGTGATAAGGGGCGTTATCCAGTATAATCATAGATGGACTCTCCAATTTTTCTAATAACTGATGTTGAAACCATTTCAAAAAATTGTCCTGGTTCATCTCTCCATGGTAATCGCTCAATTTTGTTTTCGAAGAAAATATCGCTTCACTACCCTCAATAAACCCATTTTCATTTCCAGCATGTAATATAATGTATCTAAAATATATTAGTTTTAAATTTTATAGTGCAAATTGTGTAAAAGTACATACCTTTTACCATCTGTTTTAATAGCTTTCACGCTTTTTTGGTTTCCATTTTGCCAAGAGCGACCTATGGTCCCATTTTGAAATATCCAAGTTTCATCGAGGAAGACAAACTGGTATAAGGCCTCAACCTTGGCTTGATTGTATTGCCTTAGAAATTCCACCCTTTTCAAAGCTATACTTGGTAGTTCCATGAGCCCTCGTCGCGGATTGTTCTTAAGCCACTTAAATCCAAGATCTCTAAGCAACCGCCTTAAAGACGTGGCACTACCATCAAATAATGCCCTATCTCTTAATCGAGACCATAAAGTTTGTATCGTAACTTGTTCTTCTGAAACCATGTGTAATATGACATTATAATTTAGTTAACAAATTAATGCAAATTTCTGATAAGTTATTATAATAAGATCTTACTTTTGTGATACATATTATAGATCACTTCTCGAATGGCACTTGTATCCAATGTCGCTGTGTTGGTTACACGTTTAATATAACTCCGCTTTTTCTTGGGCGATTCTAAATTTGCATCACTTTTCACACCCTCGGAAATACGACTAACTGTCCTTAAACTAATTTTTAAAGCAGCAGCAACACGCTACAAAAAATGAAATAAAATTTCACTATTATTAATATACATTACATATAATTATTAGTAACCTACCTCTTGAACAGCATTTAAAGGCAACGAAGGCCCGTTGTTGTCCCTTTCTTGCTCAAAGTAGTGCATTAACGAGGCCACGAGTTCCTTACACCGACTATTTAACTGTTTGGGCATCTTTATATACCAAAATTGCCTTTATCTACTCGTAAAATGAATAATTTTGTTTTGAAACAAACAGTTGTTGATTTACAGTATGCGGGGCCAAAGGATTTATAAAGATTTGAAATGCCACAAATTGATTCAGTGTCAAAATTAATACAAATGTCAGTTCCCAGTTTAAATAAGTTTCAAGGTGACAATGTGTCAACGCTGCGAAATCGGTTTAGTGCGTTTACATGTCGATAAGTGATTGGAGCGTTTGCAAAACATTTTATTTCGCATAATGCGTCTAAATTTATCAGAAAGCAACTTATGTGATATTTTAATAACAATGTTTATATGACTATTAACCATAATAAGAGAGTAATGACCATTTTACAATTTATATATCACATTAATATGAAACTGCAATAGAGCAATTGTTTGTGATAGAAACCTAGGCATTAGGTCGGGGAATTTTTATCGTGATGACGTGCACGCCACTTTGTTTGGCGTTGACTATAATACCCTTGCCGATCTATTCGCGCAATGATAAAGTAGGGATTCTGGATGTTTATGAGTTAGCTGAGAGTGTATCCGTATTGGAAGTATGGATCTACGTATGGTGTTATATAATGATGCAATCCAATTTGCACACTTAATTGGAAAGCGTCGAAGCATTACCGACAAAACTATTGAAACTACGATTAACTATACTATAAATACATCTTGCTTGTTACAGTGTCGCTGGGAATACATTTATATAGAGAAGATAACTTTCGTTATACGAGTATGACCATTTTTCCATGACTGCCATGGATAACCAATATTGTGCATTGGGTACCACACTTCAAACATTGCTTCAAACGAAAAGTTCATCAAAGTGAAATGAAATAATCACAGTGAAAGTACGCTTACAGCTTTTTTCTATAACACAAGTCTGTCGCAACAAAAGTACTAAAATTTTAGCCCTCTTCCAGGCCATTGGTAACAAGAATGATTAGTACCGTTGGCGCCATCTATTGGGGACCGTGTCAACGACTCTCCTTCGTTGGCGACATCTGTTGAGGACCGTGCCAGTGACTCGCCTTCTAGATCGACGCGAAGTGACCTCGAATATTCTAGACTGCCGCTTTGTGGCTCGCCGGAATCTTCTCGACTCGACGTGTACCTGTGACGCGGACTATACAGGGTGACTTCGAAGTTGAGTCATTTATTTCAACAGTGAGCAGATCTGATCAAAAGAAATGTTTTTTTCCTTTAACATTTTTCTGGTAAAATTAAAGTAACAAAGTTATAGCCCTTTAGAAGTTTGAATACCGCGCTGTCTCAATAATAATATTATGTGCTCGTGTTGGCAACAACGGATATAATCCGCCTTATCCGTTCATCGCATCGGAAACAAAAAAGCGAAAGACTTTGAAACGATGTTTTTACTACAATGTACAATTTTATTGAGTTGTATTTAGTCAACGTGTCAGCCGGTAACGCGTGAGTGAATAGTGGTGTTTGTTGCGTGGCTCAAACGACATAAAAAATGGCACATGTTTACGAAAATGCTGAATGTAGTACAGTACAAAGGGCTCGTGAATCAGGTGACTTAAGACCTCACAGGGGAGGGCATGCCGGTGCTCCAAGACCGCACGATCAAATACAGCTCCGCACTGACATACTTGTCGGGAGGATACTTTATAAAACAAGGTAACATTTTTTTTTATTTTTACACACATATTTTGGTTTATCTTCCTTCTACAATCATTATCTGAAAATTAATGACTCAACTTCAAAGTCACCCTGTATAGGGACGGCCGGGAGATGGTAGCAGAGTAAGTAGATCAGAGTGTAGTATAGTTCAGTCAATGGCGCGACATACGAATTAGTCAGACATAAATAATGGTGTACGTAAATGTTCTATCTACTCAAGTTAAATAAATTAGTGCATATGTTTTTGTGGGATCCAGTATTTTAATACACACCTAAAAGGACCCGGAAAAACGCTACAGTGAAACAAAAATATTTAACAGAAAAATCAAAATAAGTGACTTTTAAAATACTGGGAGAGTACATCTTAGATTTTTATGACGTTACTAATATTCCGTTTGTCCAAAGAAATAATGCTATTGATTATTAAACGAGCAGATATGTTACCAGCCACCCCTACGTCAAACTACAATGCGTCAAAGACTTTTAACGGAAATATTTTTTTTCAGTATTCAAAAGGTGATACTTTTTCTCACGCAACGGCAGATGCATGAACGACGCGAAGCTACGACGACGTAGATGATGATTCTAAAGCGAAAATTGTTGCTAATTTAGCCAACGAAAGTCCATCAGCCCAAGGCAAACGCTATATCCCATCGAAAGAAGAACTTTCTGTCTCAGTCTCACAAAACTATGCAACCAATAATGCGTGTAGTTTAGTTGTGTGATTCCTCCATAGATGGACGTTCACAACGATCCTAGTGAGCAAACGTGGAATGACTGTTTGCGCACTAAAAACTACCTAGTCTGCAAGTTGACATCATATAGGTTTTTTTTTGACGTTTTATAGGTTTGTTACATGATACCGGTGCCGATATAATATGCCGATTGTTAAATTAAGACAGCATAAACTGCGAATCTGTCTAGTTTCGATAGATTTTATACCTCAGATGGAGGTTAGTTGCTATGTTTTCTTTCGCTGTCCTGTCCTGAGGCCAAGCCTAGACCATGCTGATAAGTTGCCAAAAAATACAATACATCCAGGTATATCCTGACTGTAAAAAGAAAACTTTGAAAAGAAAATTCAGTAAATAATGTTATTTCAATGATAAATATCTAAAAAATATAAGATACAAATAAAGCAATGTTTTACTTGTCGAATTAGAATCAGGTTTTGAGATCCATACATGGTTTCCCTATTAACTTTCAAAGTCAAAGTTTTATTTTTTGAGTTGTTAGTCAAATGGAAAGAAAATAGAAGGTATGCGTATCTCAATTCGAACTTAGAAAACACGCTATAAAGGAAGCTAAGTAAGAAATGACGTTCAAGAGAACTAGGCATCATATAATTGTGAATGAACATGTGTGAACTAGTGACACACTATTGCTACAAGGTCACCGGGAAAACAACCCAGAAAATGACACGTGATTGAGCATATATGATTCGACAAATTAACCACCCGAAAGCAACAGATCAGGTGCTATATTAACATCATGATTAAATACGCAATTATACAAATCAAGTGATCCTGCGAACAATTGAAACCAAAACAATAGAACATTGCGATGCTCGAAGATGAGGTCGCGCAGCATCCGCAGGCGATTGTCAATGTGCGAGTCCCGGTAGGCCGAGAAAAACAACTTACCGGCCAGGTTTGCTGCATAAAAGGTGGCGTAACAGCGCATAGATCGTCGATTCCCTGGCGTGCCGTGTGTGGAAATTGCGAGGGAAAGTGGGAAATCGGTGAAAATCGGAGCGTTTCGATGCGCGAACGCGATTGAGCGATCGACGCCGACGCTTCAAGGGAAGAATACTGGCGAGCCGCTGCCGCTCCGTCGGTCGTCAGGCGGCGCGCCGCCGCGGCGCTGGGCGTCCACAAGGGGTGAGGGCGCCGCGCACAGGGCCGGCACGGATATTATTTAAATAACCTATAAAACGTCAAAAAAAAACTATAAAAAGTCATCGTGCAGACTAGAGAGTTTTTAGGGTGAAAACCGTCATTCCACGTTTGCTCATTAGGATCGTTGTGAGCGTCCATCTATGGAGGCATAGCTCAACTACACGCATTGTTGGTTGCATATGTTTTGTGAAGCCGAGTAGTCTATAGTTTTCATCTCTGAGAAGAAGCTTGGTTGAATATCAAGATCGCATCTGGATGATTGTCTGCACGTGTATAAAGTGAATGACATTTGCTGTGTGAGAAAATCATTTCGGGTTATTTATATGTTGTCTTTTCTGAAGACAACGTTATATATTACGATTTTTTACGTTTTTTTGTGATTTCAAAAACTGTTGTGTTACAGGAAATCACCACCGCGCCCGCGCTGTGTGTAATTACTGTCAGCATGTATATGACATAATTCGACAGTGTACAGTGAATATAATCATTTCTTATCTTTCATTTTTGAAATTCAGCAAATTTGCATATTTAATTTCCAGAATCGATAAGAAAAAGTGGATGCGCAACTAATTTCTAGCTTCAAATCTCAAGTAAGTGTATTTGAGACCAGAATCCAATGAAATTACCATCAACACAAATTATTAGTACAGAAATCCTCACAATGCACCTATGCATTGCCGTTGCCTCCGGTAATGCCATCTCTGAAGCAGATTTTACATCACATCAGAGCCAAACATTGATAACTGAAGTCTTATGACGTTTAGGCAACACGTACAACTTCTAAACGAGTTCTCTATTGAGCTGAATACGGTTCTGTTGAGTACCATATCAATTTTATGTTCTATGATGTTAGGGTAAAGACAGACATAGCGTTTATCGACTTGAGTAATATATTATGAATAGTCCTTTGAGCTGGAAAAAAAGGAATAAAACCAAACTAGTTACATTATGAAGAATTATTATATTTTGTTATCATCTTTATTGAATGGGAATTATGTTTTAAAAATCACATCGTCTAAATGCAATCCATTACGATCACGGCACTCATATAAACGACGTCTAAAATTGTCGATGACTGCGCGGCAAGTCAACACTGTAATGCTTGCCATTTCTCTTCGGATATTTTCTTTCAGGACATCAACTGATCGCGGAGTGGTGTCGTACACTTTACTCTTGAGGTAGTCCCATAAAAAGAAGTCCATTGGGGTCAAATCTGGACTACGTGGTGGCCAGGAAATGTCTCCTCTTCGAGAAATTACTTTGCTGGGAAAAAGTTGACAGACGACGGGCATAGAAGTGTTGGAGGTGTGGGCAGTTGCTCCGTCCTGTTGAAACCAGGTCTGCGTATTATAGCCTGGATAAATTCTGCAACGCTGGTGTCAAAAACTCTTCTATCATTGCTACATACCGCTCCGAAGTAACAGTTAATGCGCGACCTCTATCGTCCTCAAAAAAATAAGGGCCTACGATGCCATGCGCTGACATAGCAGCCCAAACTGTAACTTTAGGGCTGTGTAAGGGCTTCTGATGCTTACGCCTTGGATTTTCGGGGCTCCAATAACGGCAATTTTGTTTATTTACATGCCTGTTTAAATGGAAGTGAGCCTCGTCCGAGAACAACACATTATTGAGCGAAGAAAATCGATTCAACATTTCATTCGCAAAGTTTAGTCTCTGAATAGCGTCATTATCTTTTAATTCCTGCCCTAACTGAATTTTGTAAGCGTGCAGACGTAAATCTTTCCTTAAAATCCGCTGTAAAGATGTTCTGGGTACGTTTAGTGCACTGGAACGCTTACGAGTAGACTGGGTAGGATTTTGACGAACAGACTGTGCCACAATGTTGATGTTTTCTTCAATACGAGTTGTCCTTGGTCGACCCCACCGCTGTTTATCTAACGTCGAACCAGTCTCTTCGAACTTAGCAACCCAGTTCTTAATCGTTTGAGCTGTTGGACACTTTGTAAAATTGTGTAAATTGTGGTATTCTCGATATTTACGCCGCGCAATGGTTGCCGAATCATTATTTTGATAAAACGCGCGCACACAAAAAGCACGATCCGCTCAAGTGAAACACTCCATGGCGACTGAATTCGCAGACACTGAAGATACTGCCCCCACCTCGCCCGCGCCGCTCACGCTCACCCGTTAAATTTTATTCAAATTTGAAATTTCAAAGGACTTATGGACCACCCTGTATAAAATACACACAGCAGTGCCACGCCTGTCGTTTCATGCGACAATTTATAACAGCTTCGGTAGGTAGTTGATCTCAGGAATCGATTTAATTTATGTGACGCGTTGGGTCTTTCAATGTCTTTATATGACTCGTTTTGTATAAAAATGGCTGGACAAAAAATTGATATTGAAAAGTTAATTAGCGAAGTAGAAAATTGACCGTCACTTTGGGATATGAGGAAAAATGAACGCAGCGATAGAGTTATGAGAAGAAAATATTAGGAGGAAATAGTAAATTTGTTTGTCAAAGAAAACGGCACAATTGACGAAAAGAAGCAGTTAGGTAGGTATAATAATTGTATACATATGATAAATTAACATTTTTTATTGGCTATTCTTATTACTTTTTCACAAAATTTTGCATTTCTCATACGTGTATCTTTGTGCGATGATTGGATGTATGCACATCGTACTATTTATTTTTACTAAGTACAAATACAGTAGCGACATCCATTATGCAAATCGAACCGTTTAAGACACAGCTCAGCGTGTATTACTGGAACGCGGCCGATTCGTTAGACGCTTCGGTTAAAACCGGTACGTCTGTCGTTACCCTTACATTCTCCCTACATACAATTCAGTGTTCTGAGCTTTGCTGTCGGATTGTCATTCCGGTGATCGGATGTCAAAATTTTTTAAAGTACTTTTCAATTTTCATCATTTCATCCAGTTATTTTAAAATATCGTACACAAACAAAGCCATTGTTTGCAAGCAATAACAGATTGTGACTAATAATTTCATTTCAGAGCAGTAATTAGGTAAAAATGAATTTATTTCTTTTAGTTTTGTCGTATTTTTTGTACGTTTTCGCATCAGCTCAGGAGCAGGAAGAAGTTCATACAATAAAATACACTAATATTAACTTTTCTGACGAAGTAGCCAAGAAGAATCATTTTGTTATGTTCTACGCACCATGGTAAGTAAAAATTTACATGTAATTTTCCAAATACTGATTTAACAATGTACACGTGAAAAATTTACATAATTCAAATATGGATTAAATCGCAGGTAGTGAGATAACACACTTAAAGCCAAGGTACTTATATAGTATTTACTTTGTCATTAGTAGCCTGATTTTAAACTATCTTTTTGTTTCATGAAAACTTAAGGATTTGATTAATTAATAATTCCATAACAGTGTTCTGTAATAAATCATGTTTTAAAATATTTACTGATACTATTAACTGATGCACTGTATTAAACAATTACCAGTTGTAAATAAGTGCCTAAAGTTTTAAGTCATATAGTATCAGATAGGTGACACCCTCATTCTCCATACACTGAGTGAACTGATTTCTGACGATTGTCAAGACAGCATAGCAGCGATAATGTTGGCAATTTCTTCCTGGATATTGGTCATGAAATCTTGTAGGGTCCTTAGAGTGTTCACATAAATCGTTTTCTGTCATTGGTCCCACAGACAAAGCCAGAACAAGTTTGTTATACATTGACCTTCATTTAGGGCTCATCACAAAGTGGGGAGGTGTCTGATTAGATGATGTCCGATTTTCCAGGTGCGTGCATTGTCAAAAGTTTTCACCTCAATGGGAACAATTGGCCGAAATGCTTAACGAAGATGACAGTGACATTAAAATAGCCAAGGTGGACTGCTCGACAGATAGTAAAGTATGCCTCAAAGAAGATATCACCGGCTATCCGATTCTAAAGTTTTACAAACTCGGCGACAGTAATGGCATCAAGTTCAGGGGCACACGGGATCTGCCATCACTTACTAATTTTATAAATGAACAGTTACGGGAGGTATGATTACTATGCTACAACTATTTAAAACTGTAATGACTCATACGCGTGATCAACACGTGATCAGAGCTCGATCCCGGCTTCCTTCCAGTACAGCCGTATAGCGTACGACATATTTATGTCGTTTCTGTGGCTTTGCGGTGGTCAACAGCACAGACAGAGATGGAAATAATGGCTGATTGTTCTCCGCAGGCAGAACCAATGAAATCAAAGACGCGCCTCGACCGGCAGACTCATAGGCGTCGGCAACGCATTGGAACGTGTTTCGTTGAGCGATCGCATATTGTGTGTTTTTATAAGAATTGTTGTGTGATGTGATTGTTATTGTTGTGGTTTCTGTGGTTACTGTTTTGGTTATACTTAACCATGGAGAGTACAAATGGCACGAGTGGAAGTACTGAAAGCCAGGGAACAAGTAGACGGCTTCGTAAAGCACTGAAGAGGGACGCGAAAGAAATCGTGCTCAACGTGTTCAGTTATCTGAACAGAACTATGTCGCAGGGAGATGCACTCGCGCGTTGTGAAAGTATGACCGGCGTTCCAGAGTGGACCATTCGCAGGGTGGTGCATGAATAGAAGAAAACTGGAGCTACTACTGATCCAAAGTTTAATTTGAAGGGACGAAAGGCCGTTAAATTGGATGACGACAGCAAAATGGCGTTAAGGCGAACCGTACATTCATTCTTCTTTAGGAATGAGATACCAACCCTCAAGGCTGTACATGCAGCAATCAAGGAAAATGAAATTATACCCCAAATGAGCGTCGAGGTAATGAGGAAATCCCTGCACGAAATTAATTTTCGTTACGAAACGCGTTATCGGAAGTCAGTATTGATAGAGAGACCTGAAATAGTTGCCTGGCGTCGAAAATACCTACGCGAAATGATTGAATATAGGCGACAAAGCAGAAAAATCTATTATTTGGACGAGACATGGGTAAATGCAGGTCACACAGTTAAAAAAACCTGGATAGACAAAAACGTAGTGAGTAACCGACAAGCAAGCATTGAAGGTTTGTCAACAGGTCTTCGTGGACCATCAGGGAAAGGTCAAAGATTGATCGTAAGTCATATTGGTAGCGATACTGGCTTTTTAGAAGAGTGTGACTTGATTTTCGTCTCTAAGAAAGGAGGTGATTACCATGACGAAATGAATGCCAGCTGCTTCGAGAGCTGATTTCAAGGGGTGCTTCAGCGAGTTGAGCCCAACTCTGTGATCGTCATGGATAATGCTTCTTACCATGTCGTCGAGCCGAACGTGTACCGACTATGGGATCTCGAAAAAGTGACATGCAGCAATGGTTGTGCGAAAAAGGAATCCCGTTTGACGATTCATGTGTGAAAGCAGAATTGTATGAAAAAATTAAACAGCACAAACCTGCGAACATTAGTTACGTGACTGATGAGATGGCCCGTCAATGTGGTGTCACTGTGCTGCGGTTACCGCCCTACCACTGTGAACTGAACCCAATAGAGCTCATCTGGGCTCAAGTGAAGGGTTATATTGCGCGCCATAACACAACCTTCAAATTACCAGATGTTAAGGTTTCACTTGAGACTTCCATACAGCTAGTAACGCCCGAAGCTTGGCAGAATGCTATCCGTCATGTTGTGAAGGAAGAAACAAAAATGTGGCAGCTTGACCATCACATCGACACCATCACAGAGCCAGTTATAGTCAGTTTCAACGAGGAAAGCGATAGCGACAGTTTATTACTGTCAGATGTAAGTGGAAGCGACGATGAATAAAGGTAATTCCCAAATTTTTGACTTACAATATGTTTCAAACCCATGTTAAACATTCATACCCCGCCTATGAACAGCCGACTACTGGTAGTTAAGTGATGTTCACGTGAACATCGATGAGTCATTACAGTTTTAGATAGTTATAGTATATTAATTTTTGATATTCGTTTAACGTTTTATTGATGGAGATTTACGAAACAATTTATGTTTTTAAGGGTGACGAAAAAGATCAGGAATCAGAAGAGGTTCCCCAAGTAATGAAGCACGGGTTAGTTGAGTTGACAGAGAAAACATTTGAAAGTCATGTTGCTACTGGCAATCATTTTGTAAAGTTCTATGCTCCTTGGTGTGGTTACTGCCAGGTAAGTGGATCATATCTACAATAATGAAAATATAAAATGTAGTAACTATGTTTTCATTGATAGAAATTAGCGCCGACCTGGGAGGAGTTGGCGCGCTCCTATCAGGATAACAATGACGTCACTATAGCCAAAGTAGATTGCACCCAAGAAAGAAAAATCTGTGATAAATTTGAAGTTAAAGGATATCCCACTTTGTTATGGATTGAGAACGGGAAAAAGGTATGAATGACCAGTCCAAAATATAGTTTTTACCATATACCAAATAACGTTGAAATTTGTTTTTACATGACATTGAACCGGTATTTTTATTACGTTTAAGATTGAAAAATATAAGGGTGAAAGACAACACGATAATCTGAAAGCGTTTGTAGAACAAATGAAGCAGCCTGAAGGTGTTACCAGAGAATCGGAAGAAGTCACAGATGTTCCGCCAGAAACGATTTCTGTCGGAGAACTGACGGCAAATACCTTCAAACTTGGTATTGAGTCAGGTAAATATCATGGTTTGGATAAATATAATGATAAATGATATACAGGGTGGCTCATCGAAAACGAAACAGACGCATTTACTGGCAGCTAAGTTTTTTTTTGGAAAAACGCTCAGACCCGTCGATTTTGTTTTCGAGGGGAACACAAGTTTGGCAAAAAATCACGTTAACACGTGCAGCCCCCTGGGCGGGGGTGACACCAACCCTAAAATCTTAAATGGAAAGGGGGGTCAAGTGATACCTTATTTTAAAGGTCTTTCAATTCTCTTTATTATGATGTAAAATACATGAGCTTCAGTTCAGTAGTTTTGAAGATTTATTGATTTAAAGCTTAAAGTAGACTTTAATAGGTACATCAGATTAGTTTGTACTACTTTCAGAAGAAATTTGACTAAAAGAATTTACTTAATAAGTAAATGCTTTTCTTCACTACGCCCATGGTTTATCATTCTGTTGCTGAAAATAGCTATTGGAGCGTTTTTTGTGGCAAAAAACTTATTTCTCGAAGAAAGATAATGAAATATCTCGTACTTATTTTAAATAGAAATTTAGTACATAGTTTGCGATTAATTTGACCAAACTTTGTTGCTAAAATAACTGCTAAAAAAGACAACATTGAAAATCCCATAAGGAACGAAGCAATAGAAGTGGGGGTTTTAGGGCAGTTTTATGTAGATCCTACGTTAAGTACCCGCAAATTGGAGACTGGGTGTGGTGTTAGTCGACATACTGTCCAACAGATTCTAAAGGCCCATAGTTTTCATCCGTATAAAATTCACCTGGTCAAGAACTTATGAAGACGATTTTGATCGGCGATTACAATTTTCTGAAGATATGAGTGAACGAATTATAAACGATGAACATTTTCTATTCAACACTTGCTTTTCCGACGACTGTTCCTTTTTCTTAAATGGCCTAGCAAATCGTCATAACTGCCGATATTGGTCCGATTCTAATCCCAGAATTTATCATGAGCTTCATATACAGCAGCCACAAAAATTAAATGTTTGGGCTGGTATTTTTGGTTGGTCCTTTTTTCTTAACTGGAAATTCGACCGGTGAAATGTATTTGGAATTACTGGAAGACGCCATAGATCCTGCATTAACAGCCATAATTGAAAATCAGAATGATCGGCGGTACATTGCGAATAGGTTGATGTTCCAACAGGCTGGTGCCCACCACATTACGTCTTACGTGTTCGACAATATTTAGATCAGACGTTTCAGATCGATGGATTGGTAGAGGAGGTGCCATTGAATGGCCACCAAGATCGCCAGATTTATCACCTTTGGATTTCTCGCCTTAATCAAGCCATCAAGATGAAAGTGAGCTTCATCACTCATGAACAACATGAGGTTCTCATTTTGCTCGTACCACTCTCGCTCGAATGGGCGGAGAGTACTACCCATTTCAAAAACATCCGTCCTTTGTGCCGCACCCTGTATCAATAATAAAAGTCAAACCTGACCGCAAAGAGCTTAATAAAGATTATCACTGATCAACAGCCAAAAAATATCCTAAATAAAATCAACAAAATATCACTATTTTTAATGTGCTAAAACCGGAATGAAACTTATTTTTTCAATATGAGTTCAAGTTTTAGAGATACGGTAATTATATGTGTTCCTGCTGTGACAGTGTTAATATACTGTAATTCACATGAATGCACGTGCTACATTTTTATATTCGGCAAGGAAAGATGATGTAATCGGCATGATTGTGTTACGTTATACATACGTGTACATTATATTGTTTTATATTAGCCATTTTTTCCTCAGTTGGCTGACAGCGTTCATGCAAGATGTCTCGAAAGTGTGTAAACAATACAGATCAGTTTTGTTACGTGTGTGGTGATGTGACTTTTGCGTCTCAGAGACGGTCTATTACTCCACTAATAACAAAGGCATATCAGCTTTATTTCGGTTGTAAACTAGGTGATCAAGACAAACAGTGGGCACCCCACATCTGCTGTAATACATGTGCTTCAAGTCTGAGGAGCTGGTTAAATGGCAAAAAATGGTCTATGCGCTTTGCTGTCCCAATGGTTTGGAGAGAGTCTTCAAATCATATTAATGATTGTTCCTTTTACATGGTACCTTGTGTTGGACAAGAAAAAAAAAATCGGTTATTAACTACCCAAACATACCATCTGCGATGAGACCTGTGCCTCACAGTGACGAAAATCCTATTCCAAAACCCCCAGAATCCTACACTTGCGAATCAGAAAACGAATCAGATCATGGCGATCGAGTGATTCGTCAGGAAGAAGATATGCCATCAACGTCAAGAGATCCTGATTTTATACCGAGCACGTCATGCCACCAACCGCACAAAATAACACAGTCAGAATTAAATGATCTTGTAAGAGATTTAGAACTTCCAAAATGTAAGGCAGAGTTACTTGGATCAAGACTGCAGCAGTGGAACTTGTTAGAAGACGATGCTTCGGTATGTGTTTTTCGTAAACGCCACAAAGACTTAGAACCATTTTTGAATATGGAGAATAACTTGGTTTTCTAGCAGTAACACTAACGGCTTACTGGCGGCTTTAAATATAAACTATAACCCAGAAGAGTGGAGATTGTTTATAGACAGTTCAACATTGAGTTTAAAGGCAGTGTTATTGCATATTGGAAATATTTTACCATCTCTTCCTGTAGGGTATGCACGTTCACATGAAAGAATCATATGACAATATGGAGTACCTATTGACATGCATAAAATACGATGAGCACCAATGGCATATTCGTGGCGATTTGAAAGTTGTTGCACTTTTACTTGGGCTGCAGCTAGGCTACACAAAGTTTTGCTGTTTTTTGTGTGAATGGGACAGTCGGGCAAAGGCACTTCATTACACCAGACAAAACTCGCCTTTTCGTCAATTCGTAGAGCCAGGTCAAAAAAATGTACAGCATATGCCATTAGTAGATTCGAAAAAAATTTTATTACCACCACTGCATATCAAGTTGGGCCTAATGAAAGACTTTGTCAAGGCATTAGATAGAGATGGGTCAGCTTTTCAATACCTGCGTCAGAAATTTCCAAGACTAAGTGACGGCAAAGGTTAAAGAAGGTATTTTTGTTGGGCCACAGATTCGAAATATTTTAAAAGATACACAGTTTGAAAACACTTTAACAGGTATTGAAAAAACTGCTTGGAATGATTTCCGTCTGGTGGTCACTAATTTCTTGGGAAATAGAAAAGCTGACAACTATAAAACCCTTGTCAAAAATATGCTGTCATCGTATCAAAAGATGGGCTGTAATATGTCTCTAAGATACATTTCCTACACTCATACCTGGACTTTTTTCCTGATAATTGCGGAGCCGTAAGTGATGAGCACGGCGAACGTTTTCATCAGGATATTTCAACAATGGAAAAAAGGTACCAGGGAAAGTGGAATCCTTCCATGCTTGCAGACTACTGTTGGACTCTTGGTAGAGATGCTCCAGAAACGATCCATAAAAGAACAGCAAAAAGATAGCGCATATAGTTATTCTTATAAGTATATGAATCTTGTTACTTTTTTTAATATATCCTTAAAAATAAAAAGTTTTTTTTCTAAACCGCAACTAATTTTTTTATTTCATTGTCATTTTTGGATTCAGCGCTCCAAAATTAACAAAGAAGAGCACTTTTCCCACAAAATACAATTAAAAAACTAAAATTTGTTGTCCAGTGTTATTAGTATTTTTTCAAAAAAAAAAAAATAGCCACTATCAGTAACAGCAACTTTTTTTTGGTAGGATTGAGCTTCGTGAAATTCTTCGCCCCGTGGTGCGGCCACTGCAAGCGACTCTCGCCGATCTGGGACAGCCTAGCGGAAAAATTCGGCAAAACGGACGGAGTACACATATCCAAAGTAGACTGTACGCTCAACGTCAATAAGCAACTGTGCAACGATGAGGGCATCGAGGGTTTCCCGACATTGATTTTGTACAAAGACGGAGCGAAGTTATGGGAATACACCGGTAGCAGGTCTCTAGATGAGTTGTCCGATTTTGTCAAGCACCATTTGGAAAGACACGACGAACTCTAAACGTAGACCGTTTTCTCTTTGGACATATCGGGGGTCAATCGAGCAACAGGCGGGCAATATTTTAAATAAGGTATAGGTTATGTCAATATTGAAATTGATATCTTCCGTTTTCTAATGGCTCAGTGTCAAAACCACTTAGTTTCCCATAGGATTTAGGAGAAGTCAACTAAGCAGGTATAAGCAATGGCTACTCTAGTCAAACGATTTATTGTTACTGTGTTCAAGTTATATGAATTTCCTTTGTTTGTCCTTTGAATTTTTGTGATAAAGCAGTTGCTGTTCTGTGACCTTGCACTTTATTATGCTAACAAAAAACTTGTTTTGGTGAAAGGTACGAATTATTGGGCCAAAACTAAAATTCAGCGCCTGACTGGGCGGTTCATATCTCAGACCGAGCGCATTTTTTTTCTATCCAAGCTCCGAAAATGTCAAGGTTCTAGCTCGACGAATTTCGGCTGGAGATGCGCTTAAAGTTGGAAGATTCGGAAACAGTGCGCAATTTAAAAGTCACAATTTTTATGGACCCTCAAACTTTGAGTGCGTCTCCATGTCTCCATAGTTGCTCACTAGAAAAGAATTTTGAGCCCTAGCTGAGATGATTCGCCAATCCAGATCGTGGAATTTTTGTTTTGACCCAATTATGAATCTTCCACAATTGTGATTATCTCAAGTGTTTTATTCCAGCATTCCAGCAGAATAGAATGAAAGTTTGGGAATGTTTAACTCCTTACTATTTAGGTAATTTTCGACGTTTCATAGAGAAGTTGAGACCATAACTTGTAGGTTAATTTTCCAGTATTGGTCGACCAAAATAATTATAATATAATTCTTATTAAAATATGTAGTAGATTACTTGATTTCAGTATATTTTGTTAGGCTGATTGGTTATTTTTGTTATTTGGAAGTACTAGTAGTTGAAATATCTCCAATTTTTTGATATTATATAGAATATTTATTGCATTCCAAATATTTCTATAATCCACCTAGCATATCTTTGAAATTTAACCAAATTTTCAAAAGTGTTGGAAAGTCGGAATATTTAGTGTCTTGACCGACTGTAGATTTGGTCAATAAAATTTTCTTCTGGAAAACATTTTTTAGTTATTTACACCTGCAGTGTGTGGAGGAAGTTTTACTCAAGTGTTAAACTCGCCATTTACAAGCACTGCAGAGCTATCTGAAAAATATTTTGATTCAGAAACTACGAAAAAGCGTTTAAAATCTCAATTTTCTTCGTAACATTGTAACTCTTCATATAACAAACTGGGTATCAGCGAGACGCCAAAGATTCAGCAGGCGTCTAGAACCATCGCTTAGGCAACCAGTGTTGCGCGACTGTGCGTGCTTCGGTTGATAAAATATATTTTGATTTAGAAACTACGAAAAAGCGTTTGAAATCCTCAATTTTCTCGAAACATTGTAACATTTGTACCATCTGGCGGAAGGACGGTCAACAGGCAGCGACTGATGCGTCCAAATAATCCAGTCGACATGGTTATAAATTTGTTGCATACATATGTTAAAAAGTCGAACTATTTAGAGTTCCTTAAACGTCTGTAGATTTCGTAAATTAAATTTTCTTCTTGAAAACATTTTTTGGTTATGTGCACCTGTAGTTTCTGGAGGACGTTTCACTTATGTGTTGAACTCGTCATTTATTTTATTCGTAAATATTTTATGACAAACTCTGGGTACCAGCGAGACGTCAGAAGATTCGGCAGGTATCTATAAACATCGCTTAGGCAACCAGAGTTACACGGCTGTGCGTCAGCGATTGCGGCATCATCGAGATGAATCTACTGCCATGAAAGTTCGCGACTCGGTCTGGAAAACGCTGGAATATTTCTCGACTCGTCCAGAGGGGAATAAATATAGGCAGCGGTGGCGGAAGGGCGATCAACAGACAGCGACTGATGCGTCCACATAGTCCAGTCGACATGGTTATAAATTTGTTGCATATATGTTAAAAAGTCGAACTATTTAGAGTTCTTAAACCGTCTGTAGATTTCGTAAACTAAATTTTCTTCTTGAAAACATTTTTGTTATGTGCACCTGTAGTTTTTGGAGGACGTTTCACTTATGTCTTGGACTCGTCATTTATTTTATTCGTAAATATTTTATAACAAACTCTGGGTACCAGCGAGACGCCAGAAGATTCGGCAGGTGTCTAGAAACATCGCTTAGGCAACCAGAGTTGCACGGCTGTGCGTCAGCGATTGCGGCATCATCGAGATGAATCTACTGCCATCTAGACCACTTCCATGAAAGTTCGCGAGTCGGCCCGGAAAACGCTGAAATATTTCTAACCCTAGACTTTGAACAGTAGGAAGGGCATAATGAATAAAACGACAATAAAATATAAAACTCACTATTTTAATCAGTACAATCAATCAATTAAAATGAATAATTACGTCCAAGTATAAGTCTTAGTTTCACAGTCATACTTCAAACACTCCACGTGCGTGACATACTCCCGGTCCGGGTTACAAAAATGCTTCAGCACTTTCGGTAACAGACCACAATCGGACAAGTTCTCCTTCCCGAACACGACCGTTCCTTTGTTCTGAATGTCGGATCGTCTTTCGTTATTCTGCAGTTTGCTGAAATGTTCCGTCACCGATACGTCGGTGAAAGTGGCCGTCAAACTGTGTTCAGGAGAACTGACGGCGAACAGATTGTGCATCGTGCTAGGTAAAATGGGGCCGGACAGCTCGAGCGAGTAGTAATCGGAATCGTCTAAATGTACCTGGAAGAAAAAATACGTATTCAAAAAGATAGGGTTGTCCAATAGGGACGCAGGAAAGTAAACGTCATTTTGACATAGACGAAAACTTTGTTTTCTGTCACCGACATGTCATTTTGTTAGTTGAATGTTTACCATTGATCGCTATGGAGCCGTATTCGATTGAAGACCGCATTAAAGTTATTCAAGAGCACTACAAAAATGGTGCAAAAATAGAAAACACGTTTCGCGCGCTTCGTGAACATTTCGGTCGCAACAACCGCCCAAACGAAACAACCATCGGTCGTCTGGTGCGTAAATTCGAGGCAACAGGTTCTGTGGCAAATCTGCCAGGCTCTGGCCGGCCAAGGAGCGTTCGCACACCGGAAAATATTGCTGTTGTGAAGGAGAGTGTGAGAGACGATCCGAAACAATCAACAACGCGTCGATCCCAAGAATTGGGCATTTTGAGAACCAGTTTGCTCCGCATTCTCCACAAGGATTTGAATGTACACGCCTACAAGATCCAATTGACGCAAGAGCTGCGTCGGGCCGACCATTTTTCGCGTCGAACGTTCTCAGATTGGCTCCTTGAACACCGCCAAATTGATGCCAATTTGTCATCAAAAATCATGTTCAGCGACGAAGCGCATTTCACTTTGAATGGGACGGTAAACAAGCAAAACTGCCGCATCTGGGCGAACGAAAATCCCCGTGAGTATCAAGAGCAGCCGATGCACCCTCAAAAAGTGACTGTGTGGTGTGCATTGTGGTCAAAAGGCATCATCGGACCTTACTTTTTCGAAAATGCGGCCGGGGACGCCGTTTCCGTCAATTCTGAGCGATATCACGTGATGATAGAGGACTATTTTTTGCCGCAACTTGAAGGAATGGATATGGACGACGTTTATTTCCAACAAGACGGTGCAACATGCCACACAACCAACGTCAATATCCATCGATTGCAGTCCTTCTTCGGTGATCGCGTGATTTCGCGCAGAGGAAATGTGCCATGGCCACCAAGATCGTGCGATTTGACTCCCTTGGACATTTTTTTATGGGGATATTTGAAAAGCAAAGTCTACGACAACAAACCAGCCATCCCCCAAGAACTCAGAAACAACATCATTGCCGAGATAAATGCCATAGAACCGACCATGTTGCAAAATGTCATTGAAAATTTCGACCATCGCGTGGACGTCTGTAAATCCAGTCGTGGTGAACATTTAAGCGATATTATTTTTCATACATAAATGGTATAAATGAACCTTCAAAATAAAGTACCCAACTTGATTTGAATATCAATCCCATATAAACAATACAGGGTATTGACATACTACGATATCCATCTTAATGAGATTTGGTACACATCTATGCATCAGTGTGCATTTTCTGATATACAGGGTGTCCAATTAAGAATGCGAGTTATCTGGGAATTTATCCATCGTAGAGGCATGCGACAAAAAAGTTATCGCTAAAACGGTCAAGAGAAAAACCCGCGAAATATTTTCAAGGTTCTGACATGGCCGTTCGGGGCGTAACTGCAATTTTGAATATTAAAAAGTTGTGTTTCTGTGAATTCCACTATGTTAACCTAACAAAAAATTACTGGTCTCTAAAGTCCAGGATAATGTGAACATTTTTTGTGTGACAAGTTTTGCTGTATGACCAGAAATAAAGCGGTGGGGGGTACTCAAAGGTTTCCGTAAAAACACCCTGTACCTTCGAAAAGGCTGAGCCAATTTTAACAAACTTGAGCTAGTTGAAAAGAGTAATTCTTGGGCTACAAACTTTATAACATTTGAAGTTTTGTTAGTTTCAAATGTGGCCACTAAAGGTTTTTCGACATTCCGACAGATATGGTTAATTTTCTCAAAAAAAAAAATAATAAATCCATTGGTATGATTTTTTTTGTTACTAAATGAAGCTAAATGATGCCTAAACAAGCTCACGAAAACCGCATCTCCATATCTTGTTCCTAACCTAAAATTAAACCCAAAGAAAATTTTGTTCAGAAATCTCTCAAACTATTTTTTTTATGATGACGGTCAGCATTTTCGAGCATTTACAAGGGCATTAAAAACCTTTATTTTTTAAATCGGTCCTTTTTATGGCCACGACTTGATAATAAAAAGAATTTTCAGAAAAAATAGTTCAAATTTAAGGGTTTTCCATATACAATTTTCTTAGGCCTAAATTTTAGGCCACATGTGAAACTAACAAAATTTCAAATATTTTAACATTGTAGCACAAGAAAAGTTCTTGTCAAATAGCCCAAGTTTGTTGAAATCGGCGCAGCCGTTTCGAAGATACAGGGAGTTTTTTACTGAAACCTTTGAGCACCCCCCAACACTTTATTTTTAGAGGTACAGCAAAAATTATCAAACAAAAAACTTCACAGTATCCTGGACGTTAAAGATCAGGCATTTTTTAGATTCAAGATTGCAGTTACGCCGCCTAGCAGCCATTTCAGAAACTTCTCCTATGGTTCAGAATTTGTTTGTAGGAGGCCAAAACAATTCTTGTTTCCTGGTTGTCACCTAAGCCTTATTGACTATAAGGCAATATTAACGTCCCTACTAAACTGTAGCACAATGTACGTTAAAGATGAAGAAATTCCAAACCCATAGATTTATAAAAGAAAATGGCTGAGCCATTGACAAAAGACGAACAAGCTTACCGTTCCAAAATTTGAATTATTACCACGCTTGATTACAAATATTTTAGTAAAACTTGTTTAACGTTATACTTAGCAGTTTCTAATAAATTTGTTATTTACGGGAATAAATCATGATGGAAGGTGGCAATTTGAAATATCTGAAAATGGAATATTATTTTTGAAACGAAAAAATAATAAGATATTTTAGTCGAAGAATTCCTGATCCTTTTTATAAATAACAATAAAGTACATATTAGTATTTGGATATATAGTTTACCTTACTACTAATTAAGAGTATATAGTCGAAATCACGAGATGACGATTACGTCATCATTTTAGTCTGTAGTGAAGACAAACGACAGCGATTTCTGAATATATTTAATGAAGTTTCTGATATGCCAGACAGAGACAAACAGACAAATATTGTCTAAACAAACTGTATTGCTAATAATTCGACAAATATAGACGATGTTTTCATGTTGCATGCTCGATCATATTTGAAAGATGAATAGTTAGGTTATGTTAAAACAGGTTATGTTGTTGTCTTTGGTGTTATTGTCTTAAGGTATTCTATCATAACTGTTTTTTTCAAAACAGAACTCGCCACTAAAATTATTATTAAGGTATCACTCAAAACCATGAAATAAAATGAAAATAAAAATAATCAGTGAAATAACTTCGCGAAATCGTAATATAAATTTGTTGTCATTATGTTTCTGACTCGTGATTTTATGATCGACGTACGTCCATTGATTACTTCAGTACAATTTATGGTATGACGTAATAGTCATCTTTCGTGATTTTGAGTATATATTTTCTTTGTAGGTAAGTGTGTAAGTACTGACTGTCCTAAGAAAGACGTCAAAGTGACAGCTTTTTGGAAAACGTCTTGTTGTCGTCATAAAAATGTCGTGAATAAAGACGTCATTTTTAGTCAATGACGTTTCCGACCAGAAGTGACCGAAGAATGACGTCATTTTGCCGTCATCATGTTCACCAGGAATACATGTTTTTTAGGTATATGATCTAATAAATTCAGTAATGACATCAAAATGTGTATCAGTTGTAAAATGTTCGAGGGGAAATTGAAAAAAATATATCATGGAAAAACAAGAATTCAAGTAGTGGAATTTTGTATAAAAATATGTAGTCTTGAAGACATAATATATTATGTGATTACTGTGTAACATGGATATTATGGATATTGTAGCATTAATGCTAAATAAATCTGAAACAAACAACCATAGTAATATCGTGATTATGGTTTGGGAATTGTGTTAGAACAAAAAATACATTCATATTTTTTATGCATTCTCCAGTAGTAACACTGAACACTGCGACCTGAAAAGTCAACAATTTTACGAAACACTGACAATAGATCAAATATGAATCAGGAACGAGCTTGATCTGATATATACTAAGTGACATATAAATCCGAACACCAGTTTAAATGGTTTTATTTTAATAAAATTTTGTATAAGTACTTAATGAAGCATAATAAGTAAATGATAAAAATTTCAAAATGATTGCACTGCTTTAAAGCCCTTTGATCTTTAATAATGTGTGGATGCACCCTGATGTGCTACGCATTCTCCAACGCGCCTAGGCATGCTTCTGATCAGGTGGTCGATGTCCTCCTGTGGTATCTCATTCCAGGCAACCACCAACTCCTCTCGAAGTGCTTCTAGAGTCTGAGGAGAACGTTGCAAATTGAGCAATCTCCTACCCATCATATCCCACACGTGCTCAATTGGGGATAAGTCGGGAGATCTTGGTGGCCATGGTAACAATGTGACATCATTATGTTGAAAGAAGTCTATTGTGACTCTTGCAACATGTGGTCGGGCATTATCTTGTTGGAAAGTTGGATCTGCCAGGGTGTCAAGATAGGGTAAAAGATGGGGTTCTAGCACTTCGTGGATATAACGCTGCGCGTTCATGTTACCTCTGATGAAGATTAAAGGTGACCTGGAACCATAAGCTATAGCACCCCAAACCATAACTTCAACAGTGTGATGAACATGTCTTTCAACAAAAAACTGTGGATTCCTCCTGTCACCGCGTCGCCTTCTAACCCTGGCACGACCATCGTGCATGCCTGAACAAAATCGAGACTCGTCACTAAAGACAATACTGTTCCATTCCTGATCCCAGAGTGACCGTTGTCTGCACCACTCAAGGCACCAGTGCCCCTTGCTCTTTGCGTACGGCCTTCTCGAAGCCATGCCTGACAACACCTAACCACAGTGTCTACACTTCTTTGCACTCTAACTGCAATTGCCCGAAAAGAAAGTCCAGCTTCCCGAAGTCCCACTATACGGCCCCTATCAAACTCACTAAGTTGCGAAATCGTACAGGTCTCCGTACTCTAGGCATCGTAACCGATCATAAAGGATGTCAAGTACCAAAATCCGTCAACGTTGATTCTTTACTGCGGCTGAAATATTCATTTTTAGAGCGTTGGTGAATTAAAAAAAAAGCAGTATAAAAACCGGAATGTCCAACTGATAAGGCTGAACATGTTTTCACTTGTTATTTACAGTAAGATAAATACATTCACCAACTTTTATTAAAATAAAACCATTTGAACTGGGTGTTCGGATTTATATGTCACTTAGTATATGTTCTCTTCCCCTTTTGTAAAAACTTTTTTGCCACAAGCCTCTACGATGGATAGGTTGCCAGATAGAGTACCTCGCATTCTTGGCCACTCTGTACAATTTTATCATTTCAACCAGTGGCGTCCGTACGGATTTCGCATTGAATATTTTGGAGGAAAAATTGTACGCCCCTGCTTTCTTTTGAAATAAAAACCATTTTTGAAAGTGTTATTCATTTCTAACCAAATTGGATCTGTTGATTTTCTTTCGACCGACGCATGGTTTTCGCTTAAAAAAAAAATAAAAATCGTTTTACTTCATGGTCAGACCGCTGAAGACCTAATGTGACCGCTGTTCGGAAATCGACTTTTCTTCTATTTTAAGCTAATGAGTTCGTTTGATATCAAGACCGGTACATCCGATAAGAACAAAAAAAATCTTCATAAAATGGAGCCCCCTTAAATTTTGACATTACATTATGAATTCTTACCTTAGCCTGCCGGACTTTTAGCGAGTTCAACGATGCCCCTTTAAACGCGACCGGAGCCAGAAGAGTCGGAGGTATGCCGGCCAAATGTCCGGTAATGCTGACAGCACTCTTGCAGTTTATCAGAAAGTTATGCAGGCCAAGAACTTCCACTCCTTCTACCAGCACCAGGCTGCGTTCGCTGTTGTCTATCTCACATTCTTGTTTCTGGGTTAGCCTGTCCTGAAAACAGAAAAATCACGTCAAATCAAGAAAAATGCATTAAGCATAAATGTGCTGTGTGCAATTTCTGTTACCTGAGCATAGTTGATCTGCTTGATATCCTTCTCGTTCACCCCGAGACTCTTCAGCCATCCCTCCTCCACGGGATCATCTTCGTCATCTTCTCCAGCAACGTCCCCATTTTCGGTTTCCTGGGAATCCCACGTGTCGTACCCTTGATCACTGTTTCTCTTATTTTTCAACGGCATCGTGAACTCGATTTCTTCCTGTCTCAGCGACTCTCTAACCATATACAAAACAAATATCACGACAATGTTGACGAAAAGTTCAAAAAATTCAATTGCTTCCGTACAGTTCGACGGTGTCTCACAATATGCCAACTTCCTGGTGGACCGGAAAACGTCCTATTTGCATGGAGAGGGTAAACCGAAAGAAATACGAGGTCGAGCCGAAAGACATTCATTGCGGGAAGTTAAAAATTAAAAAACATGCATTGAAAATTTTCCCAGATCAAAAATGGATGTTAAGGCATAGCCTCAAACTTTGCTAAAGAAACCTGACTTCCTCTGCTCACCCTGTATAAGTGGATGAATAAAAGAAATATACTGGTAGCTGTACGTGTTCCCAAAGAGTTGGTCAAGAGCCTCCCAAATACGGAAACTAAATTTTTTCAATTTGCAAAGCAACTGTCCACCATGGAGAATCCTGCCATCAGGTGACACTTATGTGCCATTAACCTCCAAAAACATTCTTGTTTTATAAGTAACCCTTCTTGAATACGAGGGATGTCTTTTAAGTTTTGCATATAGAAACATAGTAGGCCGCGCGGATCGAACGTCAGTACTGAATCTTAAACTCACTCTTTATTAAACTTAAATTCAAGTTTCACAACGATACGTGCAGTGTTTTCACTACAGTGAATTTTTAAGTGTCACCAAGTCATTAGAAAAATGGAACTCAACCGAGAACATTTTCGCGCCATAATTTATTACAACTTTCAGAGACAATTATCGCAACAAGAATGCCTTGCTGAGTTACTGTCTGTTTTCGGCAACGAAGCGCCACATCAGTCGACAATTTCCCGTTGGTATGGAGAATTCACACGTGGACAGGTGACTCTTAGCGACGATCCCAGGGTGGGTGCACCAAAAACGGCAGTCACCCAGAAAAACGTCGATGCTGTGCGCAAACTCATTGAAGATAGACATGTGACATATCGCGAGATTGAGACGTCCTTGAAGATCTCAAAGACCTCAATTCAAAAAATTTTTACATGAAGAATTAGGAGTAAGAAAATTAGTTTCTCGTTGGATACCCCACCTGTTGACTGAAGAGCAGAAAGCAGCCGGAGTTAATTGGTGTCAAAAAACGCTTGACTGGTTCAATTCCGGAAACTCAAAAATGTGTACAGCATTGTTAGTGGTGATGAATCGTGGATTTACTGTTATGAACCAGAAAATAAACGACAGTCGACTGTTTGGGTGTTCCAAGGTGAAGAAAAGCCAACAAAAGTCATCTGTTCTCGAGGTGTTTTGAAAAAGGTGGTCGCGACATTTGGTTCATATTACATCAATTCCTCTTAATGAGCAAAGAACTGTTACTGCGGATTGGTATACCACCATTTGTTTGCCAAAAGTCATCACCGAGCTTCGAAAAATCAACCTCGAAAGAAGAATCATCCTCCACCAAGACAATGCAAGCTCGCACACAGCCCAAAAACAAGGCAGTATTTAGCGGAAGAAAAACGTGGAATTATTGGACCATCCTCCATATAGTCCCGATCTAAGCCCTAACGATTTCTTTACTTTCCCGAAAATTAAAAACAGACTGCGTGGTCAAAGGTTCCAGTCACCTGAAGAAGCAGTTGACGCATTCAAAAATGCCGTTTTGGATCTGTCAGCAAACGAGTGGAATAAGTGCTTCGAAAATTGGTTCGAGCACATGCAGATGTGTATTAATCTTCGTGGAGAATACTTCGAAAGACAATAAAGTCATTTAAAACTACCTACCGTGTTGTTTTATTTCCATATGCAAAACTTAAAAGACATCCCTTCAAATAATATATATAATATCATTTATCTATTTACCTGAATCCCCTAGTTGTTGGACAAATTAAAGCATGAACGTCAGTGAATCCACCGATTCCAGCGGAGCGAAACAGTACAGTAAAGTTGTTGGCGCAGGCATAAAAGTACGGGCACTGCCTAATACGAATCAATTGGAACAGAGACCTGTAACAAATTATATAGAGATATAAAAAAATCCATTATGATATTCAAGATCTGTCGCAAAGTAAACAGGAGTTTTGAAACATATCAGTACGCTGTCTATTATCGGAGACTAACGTGGGATAGGTACATCTTTCATTGTTGCCCTGTCAAAATTTCATGACAATCGAACCACTTCACACGGAGTTATCGCGCTCAAAGTAACAGTACCTTTTTAGCATCGGTCGAAAAATGAGCCAATATTAAGTTCTGCTTTAAACTTGGTAAAACGTTAAACAAACCGCATCAGATGTCCACGAGTGATTTACACGGTTCAATGAGGGTCGTGAATCGCTGGAAGACGACGGACATGTTGGCGTGCCAAAATTTGTGCTTACGCCAGAAATCGTCGAAAAAGTCCATAATCTTCTTGAGATATATGGAAATGGAATTAAATATCTAAAGATTCAATTTTGACGACGAAATTGGGCATGAGTAAGGTGTGCTCACTGTTCCGCACACGCTCATGGATGACCAAATATTGCTTCGAATTAAACATTCGAGATAATAATAATAATAATAATATTTATTCACTCAATGTACAAAGATAACAAACAATATGAGTAAATAAATATAAAATCAAAACAGGCCCAATAGAAGGCATTGCCTTTACATGGACCAATAAATTTAAGTTGAAACTGTAGAATGCAAATGACAAAAAAGGACAAAAATTAGCTACAGTAGATTATGTATTTAGTTGATGTTCGTATTTATGAGTTTATGAATATCAGTCCTAGATATAGAATGTAGCCACTTTTTTAATTTCTTTTGAAACAATTTCCGAAACGTAAATCTTGTAAGTCTTTAGGTATAATTTCATAAAATTTAGGCGCTAAATAGAGATATGATCGCTGCATTATAGATTTATGCGGTTGAGGAACTACTGTGCCACGAATTTTGTTCCTGGTATAATGATTATGTTTAATTTTTTGGTCGGTGTTTACAAATTTATGGTAGTGAGTGATACTGTGTAAGAAATAAAGCTGTCTTATATCATACATTCGAACATCTGCGTATAATTTTTCAGTGGGATAAAGTTTCGGTTTTTTAAATATCATTTTTAGAATACTTTTTTGAAAAACATCTAAATTATAGATATGTGAGGAACATGCAGCTCCCCATGCTAATATACCATATGTGAGATGAGGCTCAATCAGTGCATGGTATAATGTTCGAAGATATTTTTCTGTCAATATATTCCCAAGGTATTTAATTTTGTAGGATACAAATCTAACTTTCTTTAAAATATAATTGACATGGATGTCCCATCGTAAGTGAGGATCCAAGACCACTCCAAGGTATTTTATGTTGGGCACTCTATTAATTTGCATTTTTTGATCATTAATATTGAAGGAGAAATTTGTGTAATTTGGCAGATGTCTAGCATAAGATCCAAATGGTAAAAAATGTGTTTTAGAGTAGTTAATGCTTAATTTTCTACTGTTAAACCACCGAATAATTTTGATAAAATCATTTTCAATTACATTTTTCAGATCAGACCAGTCAGTGCCTTCATATAATATTGCAGTATCATCTGCAAAACTAGTTATTTTGCCAACACAATTAATTTGGAAAATATCATTTAAATATATATTGAATAACAGCGGACCTAAGACAGTTCCTTGTGGGACACCACACTTAATATACATTTCTTTACTAAATGATCCTGATATCTGCACAGATTGTGGGCGATTTGACAAATAACTTTCGATCAGTGAGTACGCGTTTCCTCTGAAACCAATTCTCCAATGCTTCTAATAATAATTTATGATTAACTGTATCGAAAGCTTTCTTTAAATCAACAAAAATGCAGATTGAAGGGATTCTGTTATCAATATTTTGATGTATTTGATTTACAATTTTAGTTATTGCGTCCGATGTAGCCTTCCCTTCTGTAAATCCATATTGATTTTCACTTAAAATTTTGAATTTTGTGAGGTATCGAATCATTCTAGTAGATAAAACTTTTTCAAAAACCTTTGCTACACTGGATATTATTGATATTGGTCTATAGTTGTTAACATCTGTTTTGTTCCTGATTTATGTATCGGTATTATATTACCTTTTTTAAAATTGAGGGATATATACCAGATTCAAAGCATTTGTTGATTAGGTAAGTGAGTGGTTCTGTTATGTCATCGGCTATAATTTTCAAAGGCTCGCTTTTAATACATATAGATACATCATTAAACAGGCCAAAAAAGACAAAAACTTTCTAAAGTACAACATTGTGACTGGTGAAGATACCTGGCCATCCGGTCAATGAGCTAAAATCATCATTTGAAAATCTTTTGGTCCGTGCAAATCGCTGTATTAACTCCGAAGGAGGCTATTTCGAATAAAATAAATTCGATTTCAAAAAATCTTGATCAAGGCAGGGGTGTTGTGTCGGAGGTTTTTGCGCGTTACTTGACAGGTAGAATACAGATGACTAAAATCGGAAATGTGATCAGTGACTCGTCAGAAATAGAAATGGGCATACCACAGGGCACCATTATTGGGCCATTACTATTTATATATACTCTTTGACAGATATTATTCTAGAAAATCGTATGGTAGTTTCATACGCTGATGAGATCGCCGTGGTCTTTGTGACGGAAACATGGGAAGAGGTATATGAAATAACATCTCTTGGATAAGAAAAACATAAAATGTTGGCTTGATTCAACTGAACTTAGTTTAAATCTGGATAAAACTAATTACATAGCCATTCAAGTAAACGGTTTTGAAAATGAAATAAAAGAGGTACCATACACCAAATACCTTGGTGTGATAATAGATCAAAATCTTAAATGGAAGCAACATTTGCTTAGGTTAACTAACACTCTACGAAAACTAGAAAATTTTACATCATCAGAGAAATTTTAAACAATCACTTATTAATCTGTGTCTATAAAGCCCTAGTGGAGTCATTACTCAGATACGGAAGTTTATGAGACAGCACAAAAACCTTTAAAAACTATCCATAAAAATAATTTTTAGAAAAAACAAAAGATATCCTACTTGTCATCTTTATAGTGAAAAAATACTTGCTGTTTGACCTTTGTATTTTAGAAGTCTGCTCCTTTATGTATAAAAAATCCTTTAATAAGAGAATATGTTAGTCATCGTTATTCAAAGAAACAATGCTGATAATTACATATTATACTGTGTTTTATTTATTTTACTATTTTATTATTAAAATGTTACATTACACATTATTTAAAATTGGTGCGTACTGATATTAAGTTATCTAGGTACCACATAAGAAAAACTATACATGTTTTAGTTTAGTGTAATATATAAAACCACTGTATATATAGCCATCACTTTGTAATATATTGTATTGTATTGATTTTCCTAAACAAAAAATGTTTGCTCATTTTTTTTCTTTGTCCTGTTTACTTTGCGACAAACCTTGTAAATTGAAAACAAACAGTTGAGACCAGTCATCCAGTACCTGCATTTCAACAGATTTTGCATGAAGTCCTTTAGCAGAAATTAATGAATACAAATTTGGCTTATGACATTTTTTTGTCAATAATAATAACACTGATCAACAGCCAAAAAATATCCTAAATAAAATCAACAAAATATTACTATTTTTAATGTGCTAAAACCGGAATGAAACTTATTTTTCAATATTAGTTCAAGTTTTAGAGATACGGTAATTATATGTGTTCCTGCTGTGACAGTGTTAATATACTGTAATTCACAAGAATGCACGTGCTACATTTTTATATGCGGCAAGGAAAGATGATGTAATCTGCATGATTGTGTTACGTTATACATACGTGTACATTATATTGTTTTATATTAGCCATTTTTTTTCCTCAGTTGGCTGACAGTGTTCATGCAAGATGTTTCGAAAGTGTGTAAACAATCCAGATCAGTTTTGTTACGTGTGTGGTGATGTGACTTTTGCGTCTCAGAGACGGTCTATTACTCCACTAATAACAAAGGCATATCAGCTTTATTTCGGTTGTAAACTAGGTGAAATCCTATTCCAAAACCCCCAGAATCCTACACTTGCGAATCAGAAAACGAATCAGATCATGGCGATCGAGTGATTCGTCAGGAAGAAGATATGCCATCAACGTCAAGAGATCCTGATTTTATACCGAGCACGTCATGCCACAACCGCACAAAATAACACAGTCAGAATTAAATGATCTTGTAAGAGATTTAGAACTTCCAAAATGTAAGGCAGAGTTACTTGGATCAAGACTGCAGCAGTGGAACTTGTTAGAAGACGATGTTTCGGTATGTGTTTTTCGTAAACGCCACAAAGACTTAGAACCATTTTTCAATATGAAGAATAACTTGGTTTTCTGCAGTAACATTAACGGCTTACTGGCGGCTTTAAATATAAACTATAACCCAGAAGAATGGAGATTGTTTATAGACAGTTCAATATTGAGTTTAAAGGCAGTGTTATTGCATATTGGAAATAGAGATGGGTCAGCTTTTCAATACCTGCGTCAGAAATTTCCAAGACTAAGTGAGGCAAAAGTTACAGAAGGTATTTTTGTTGGGCCACAGATTCGAAATATTTTGAAAGATACACAGTTTGAAAATACTTTAACAGGTATTGAAAAAACTGCTTGGAATGATTTCCGTCTGGTGGTCACTAATTTCTTGGGAAATAGAAAAGCTGACAACTATAAAACCCTTGTCAAAAATATGCTGTCATCGTATCAAAAGATGGGCTGTAATATGTCTCTTAAGATACATTTCCTACACTCACACCTGGACTTTTTTCCTGACAATTGCGGAGCCGTAAGTGATGAGCACGGCGAACTTTTTCATCAGGATATTTCAACAATGGAAAAAAGGTACCAGGGAAAGTGGAATCCTTCCATGCTTGCAGACTACTGTTGGACACTTGGTAGAGATGCTCCAGAAACGATCCATAAAAGAACAGCAAAAAGACAGCGCATATAGTGATTCTTATAAGTATATGAATCTTGTTACTTTTTTTAATATATCCTTAAAAATAAAAGTTTTTTTTCTAAACCGCAACTAATTTTTTTATTTCATTGTCATTTTTTAATTCAGCGCCCCAAATTAACAAAGAAGTGCACTTTTCCCACAAGATACAATTAAAAAACTAAAATTTGTTGTCCAGTGAATTTGTTACCTATATCACATGATGGATTTCCTTGAATAACTTTTATTGATTCACCAACAAACATTTCAAAAAACAGTACCGCATTTACAACCTAACCTCAGACATTAAATATTCATCAGATTTGTCACTTTGATATTCATACCATTTTGAAACAAATATGAAATTTTGTACGATGCGATGCACAATTACACAAATATTATTATGATCACAATATAGACGTCATATCGACTTTGTATTTGGTCTTTTATACAACATACTATGACGTCAATTGGGTGTGACATTAGACGTCATAAAGACGTCGTTTTTGTTGGTCGGCACACCGTAAAAATGTATACCAATATATGCCATATTGAGCATCTGGTCTGTTGAACAAATATCTTACCTCATTCCATCTGAATATGCCTGCTGAAGGCTGTCTTTAATCTGAGCATTCATGACCATTACACTTGGTAAGCTTTTGCTCGAATGTCTTGGAAACAGTGTCAGCCACGGTAAACAGGGCTGTTGCCAATACAGACAACATTGGTGGAACTTGGCGTTTGGAGATGTGTCTAATGTTGTATCTGTGTTATTATCTAAAAGTAAAAGATGAGTTATCAAACTGATCATGTTCTATTAAATAGTGATAAATAATAGTTTAAAAAAAAATAAAAAAACATGCTTTTATAGCTAACTGAACTAAAAAGAGTACTTTTGTCCATTACTGTATATATATAGGAATCATTTCATTTAAAGCTTCACTGTTGCATGGGGTCTTTCCTGTTAACTTGGAGCAATAAAGTTCTTCAATCCAAATGCCGTCTAAAGATCTTACACGACTAAGTGCTACATAAGCTTGTACAGCAGCAGTCACGTGCCTAGATAAATGACTGCATGATCGACTGTATAACCTTGCATCTTGTGGACAGTTGATGCCCAACTTAGGATTAATGGCAAGATTCGCAATGAACAAGGTGAGAATGCACTACCTTGAAAAAGTATCTGCTTCTGTTGTGCTGTGCTAAGTGCCAGAACCAACAAAGAGTAAAACTGAAAGCATGTGTAGTTTGCGTGCTAGCACTATCTCTCTCACTTCCCTACAGAGGATCTATAAAAGTATTCATCAATCCTGGCAGTCCTAATAAGGATAATGGAAAACAGTTATCAAATTATTGCACTTTCGTCTGTCCTTGATTCTGAAAATTGTGCTCAAAAATTCTGTTACTATACATACAGATCAATCTTATAAAAGGTGTTAAAAAAACATCATATTACCTAAGCATCTAGTAAAAGCTGTTATTCCACTTGCCTCTTCACTGATCTTGAGCTTTTGGTTCCAGTGGAAAGGTTTCTCAGATAGCAATCGAACCCTTGATTTTAACGTCCAGTCTATGGGCAGCCAATTTTTACCTTTTGCTTTCACAATTTCAACTACTTCTTTTGATTTTATATTTAGCTTATTCAAAATATTGTCGAACGAAGTTACAGATAGATTGCTTGGACTTTCTTGTGAATTATTTTGGTTTAATAACTTGAACAGTGTCTGATCAGTAGACTCGTCCAAAATTGGCGGTTCAGGCTTGGTCTTCTTAGTGCTGTTAGCTTTTAAAAAAGGATTTTTCCGCTTTCCCCCGGAAAAGACTTCGTCAAGTGCCGAACTGGATTTTGATGGCTCGTTGGACGCATTGCCAGCAATCCGAGCTTGCAGTTTCTTCTTTTTCTGTTTCAATTTGTGTAACTTCATCACTTCGGAAGGATGGTGCCATTTTGAGGGTTCTGCTTTCAGACTTTCAGTCATTAAAATATAAAATAATCAGCACTTGTTTAAAAGAACATACACTACACAAAACATATATATGATTCGTTCATGCAACACATAAACATGAACTAATCAACTAATATCACAGACAAATCAGAAAAACCAAATATAAACCATAAACCAACGGTCAAATTTTTCTAGGTTAGGTTACCCGTCAAATCAAATTGTCTTCTAGTAAAAAGGCAGCGATGCCAGTGTTGCCAGAGCCAAAATTCCTCGAAATCCTGAAATTGCGATGACAAAAAATTCTGCTACGGCCAACGAATTGAGACTAGATGGAAGTAGCCAGTCAAGAATTTGTTTTTCTCCCCATTATCATAGTCTGTAATGAGGAGTAAAGTGCACTTGGCATAGCCCAATTTCTTGGCAATTCTGTCATTAAATTCGTAGTATGCTTCGTGTTATTGTTCAAAAGTGCGAGTGTTTGTAAATAATAATGGTAGGTGATTCCACAAGTTAGTATTATTATTATGTTGATCCAATGCTGACACTTTTGTCGGCATTGGTAGACAAATGAGTCAAAAGTGCGCACAAAAACTACGCAAATTCGACGACATACAATGCAATGTAAGCATATAGGCTTTACTCCTAACCTATTCGAATTCGTTGGCTGCGACGAACTACAGTAAAGACGTAGCCAGCACCTCATTACATAATAATTATGATAGATACTTCCATTCTCTATTTTATATATGATGCTTTCAAAGTTTAGACATTCCCTTATACAGGTTGTCCGCAAAGTTGGGGTTTTCCCTTTCAGAAACAACTACCCTTGAAATAACAAAGGTAATGTGTAGTGAAACGAGGGCGACCAAGTAAAAAAAAATAAAGTAAAAAGTACTCACTCTCCAGTTGACGAGAAGGGCTAAGTACGTCTCTGCCCGAAATCATACCGCTCCAACAGAAAATGAAATCAGCTGATGCACTACCGAGCAGACGCAGAAGCCACATTGATTGACTTACACTTAATCGCACATCTTCTAACAAGGAAGGCAAAATGTTGCGTGAAAAGTCTAGGTATTGCATCCCGTCCATTCGATTTGGGAGAATAAATGGTCCAATGAGCATACCGTTCACCATGCCAGCCCAAACATTCACCGAAAATGTTTGTTGAAAATGACCAAACATGCGTGTTGCGAAAGTTATTCACCCCATTACGCGTGAACGTAGATTCGTCTGTCACCAATATGCACTTCAAAAGTCCGGATTGTTGTCATGTTGATGCAACAACCACTCACAAAAACGCACTCTTGCTGGAAAATCGTCAGGTGAAGGGCTTGTACACGTTGGACGTGAAACGGATACAGCCCCGCTTCACGCAGCGTTTGCCACACTTTAATTTTTGATACTTGCACTTCTCTAGCCACGTCTCTAGTGCTTGTTGTTTTTGAAACGCAATCGATTATACGAGTTCGTTTACCTCTACACGCGTGACCGTAACCGTCGGTTGAAGGTTGCATACTAACCTGACACACTGACCCCGACCCAGTTCTGCCGTCGGGATGAGACCTTGTAACAGTCGGGGATATCGCGGCGGGTCGCGGCTACAGGACGGTATTCAGATATTTTTGATGTTGCAGAGCCCTTTATCTCGGTTCCCTTAAGACATTGGTGTATATGGTACTAAGAAAAATTGCTTATGTTTTCAAGATCTACACGTCGTGTAAAGGAAAACCCCAACTTTGCGGATACCCTGTATAGTGTATAATGTAAAGACGGAAGTGTCAAGATAACTCGAGATCTTAGTGTCAAAAGGCGTTATCTACAATGTTTGTAGATCCATAAGCATAGCTGTGATAAATACGTATTATATCATATTACTTCCAAACTATACTTCGTTTGAATTAGTGATTGGAGTTATACACAAAGCAAATTTTGTATTTTTATTTATTAATGATATCGTATAATGCTGTCTATTGCTTAAAAATATAAATATAAAAATATTTGGTTATAACAAAATTATAATTTGGCGTAATAAGACTTATGTACAACCATGGAAGGAGTGATGTCACTGATCCTGGCACAACCTGGAAGAAGAATTGTTATTTTACAATTCTGGCAATATGAAAATCAAACTACAAGAAAACTAAAATCTGCAATTTAATTTAGGGGCCTTTTTCGAAGGAATCATAGAACTGGATAGCCCAAATTCTTTAACAAATAAGTGAACCATTTATTCTTTGAAATTACTACGATGAAAAATATGTCCGTACCTGATATAGCAAGTGTGGATTCGAATTCTCCTTTCATAATATTCAATATCTTTTTAACGCCTGCCTCTCCTGCATAGGTGAGACCCCAAAGAGCTGGTCTACCCATAAACACCATTTTTGCGCCAAGTGCCAGCGCCTTGAACACATCTGTGCCTTGTGTCACGCCTCCATCGACATACACTTCCACTCTATCTCCTACAGCCTTTACGATTTCAGGGAGAGCCTCAATCTGGAATGAGATCGGTCGTAAATAAAAGTAGTCATACATCTCATCGCAGTGACATAACTATTTTAATTTTGAGTTCCAAATGAATCGAAATATTATAAAAAGACTGTAGAAAAGACAGAGGGACAGGCAGACTGAAGTTAACTAATAATATGAGTTTTGGTGATTCACGTTAATTTCTCCAGTAATAACAAAGGATGCATGCAATAAAAAAGTCTTTCACAGAGCTTATAAAATCAATAATTATCATTTACCCTTGAAAATGTCTTAATTGACTTACAGATGCTGGCCAGGTGTCCACTTGTCTGCCGCCATGATTCGACACTATAATACCCGAAACTCCTGCGTCTGCAGCCATAATAGCATCTTCAAAATTCAGAATACCCTTTAGGATAATTGGCAATTTCGTGATGCTTTTCAACCATGCGATATCTTTCCACTCGATCGTCTGATCGAACAGAGAATTGACGTAGTCATTTAGGCTGGATCCAGCTTTAGATTTGTTGATGTCTGTTGATTTGGTGCCTTGAAAGTTTGCCAATCTGAGAAGAATATGTGTTAAAACTCGGATTAAGTGACAATAAGTACATTTGTCTAACGAAGTGCGATCCAGTGGTACAATCCAGTGATATAAAGTAAACGTCTTATACAAAAATCTGTCTGTAACTTTAAAAGAAAGGATAGCGGCAACACTGCCAACCCGCTTAGTGCGTATGCGACTACTCTCCCACCAACAGCAATGGTGTGCGCTTCTGGCTGTTGGAACAGGTATAGTCTACTCTTTTATGGTCTCCTTATATTATAGTAAATTTACTCTAATACCTCAATAAATACCACGAAACGCGGGCCGCCCTCGTATGTTAGCAATTATCGGACTTACTTCAAATGTGGCGGCAAAACGAACTTATTTCTTATATCTGCTAGTCGCAGTCCAAAGAATGGGGCATCTACTGTCAATACTAAAGCTCTAAATCCAGCATGTTCTGCTCTAGACACTAGCTGTCTGGTAACTTCTCTGCAAAAAAACATGTTTATACTAGATAGTTAAAAATCGTTGCTCTTTTCAACCAATAAAAACATTTCTACCTCCCCTACCTATCTCGATAGATGTACAACTGGAACCATTTAATGCCTCTTGGTGCAGCCTCGGCTACCTCCTCAATACTGCTTGTTGATATGGTGCTCAATATAAAAATAGTCCCCATATCCTGAGCAGCTGGAAGTAAATTACAAAATGTTACATCAAACCTGAACCAAACCGAAGCCGGTCCTGTCCGATCCCTCGATCATGTCCACAGCGCCAGCGCCAACGTACAGTTATACGACGTACGACTACGACGTAAATACAGATTTTACAACAGAGGCGTACTTGGAGTCTCAATTCAACTGAACAGTTACCTTTTCAATTATTTGTTTTACTTGTTCACTCACGTTTCACAACAGATTAGCTTTGTTATATCAAGCGTAGTTGTATATGAAAAGGAAAACCCCAACTTTGCGGACACCCTGTATATTTCCTAAGGAACTAAGATCTCCAGAATACAACGATTTCAGTAAAGCTGTGAAAAATTTGCTATTGGAACCATGTCTATAGTTGTTATAGTCTTTTCTCTTATGCAATTTATTTATTGATTGGACGTATTTGCTTATAATTTTATCTCTTGTACTTTTTTTGTTACTCTTTTAACCATATACGTATATGTGTGTATGATCTGTAATGTTTGTTTTTTACATGTATTGTTTGTCATTTTTTTATTCTTGCCACTAAGTCTCAATTATAGTATTGACTTGTGTAAGCACGTTTGTGTACCAACACTAATAAACCATTATTATGATTGTTACTCTTCATTAAAAGTCTATATTTTTTTTATAGGTGGTTCAGTACTGACGTCAAAGTGACAGCCTTTTAAAGGACGTAATTTGTTAGTCAACGCCGTCTCTGACCAAAAGTGACCGAATAATGACGTCATTTTCGCGTCATCATATTCACAGGGTTGTCATATTTCGTAAATTAGATAGCCAAAACCAGCGCACGTTAGGCGATATTAAATTTTGAAACATGAAATTATTATAATATTTACCTTTGGCATTGGCACATTCTCCATCGGGGTGCGCCATTCTTTGCATAGCTGTTGGTGATATACCTACGGGCATAGATACATGCTCTCCTTGTACCGTCACTGATATATCTGTTTCGGCGACGTTCCTCAAACATCTTGGTCGTATTCTATAACTAGAATGGGAAACTACGATAAAACAACCGCAGGGGTATCACGTATCTTAATAAGTGACTTTATGCCGTTTTTATATGTTTTTTGGGACATTATTAATAAAAAAATCAGACTTCCGATAATGCCATCTCTGAAGCAGATGTTACACCATATTGACAGCTGAAGCATCATGAAGTTTAGGCAACACGTACAGCTACGGAACGAGTACACAAGTGTACAACAGCTAGTGCTACCTATATAATATATATAAACCTATATAATGTCCGAAAAAAACTGACATAATGTGGGATCAACAAATAAAAAATAACTTTGATGTGCTATATTTTGTACACGCATGCATACAATCAGCCTATTTATTCTTTAAACGATGTAGTACCAAGAACAAAAATCTCTCTATACACTAGGGGCCCAATCGGGGCAAATGTCTTTCTAAAATAATTCTAAACGAGTTTTCCAAAACTTCAAAATTGCTGGAACTTCTTAGGCTTTTATATCACAGATTTTCTCACAGAAGAATCGCTTAAATGCCATCACGAGATCAGCAAAAGGGAAAAGAGGTTTTGTAGGTATGGTTTATCTGAAGTCACTTGAAATAGCATAAAAACCTTTGGTCGGCGCGTCCTTTGTAATTTCATGACGTATCATAGGCGTGCGGTTATTTATTTAGAACGATAATAATAATGTTTTTATATCACAATAAATGGATTTTACTATCTTCTTATTTTTTTGATTTGGGATAAAAAATACTTATATTGGGAGTTTAATTTATGTTGACTGAAAGTTAAGAAATGGAAAAATTACGGAATTCCAACGTTTGACATAGGCAAATATTTACATAGCAGGTAGGTATATAAAAGGTATATAAAGACTTACATTATAGTGTACAGTGTAGAGGAATTACAACGGGATTTACAGGAGGCAAAACACAATATTCATTTTCTTTTTCAATAATATGCCTAGAACACTGCTTCCATAGGTCTGTGGCAGCAATATGAGATACTGCATCTCTTATTGTGGCCAATAGCGATTCACTTAATTGAGGGGTCTGATTATGTTTTCTTACTTTTTTTTTAAAGCAGCCCAGACCAACTCAATCGGGTTAAAAATGCAGTAATAGGGAGGTAGACGTAATACTTCATGGCCATTTTGCTGAAGCAAATTGTCAACAACATACTCTTTTTCAAATTTTTGTCTTTTAATAAGATCTAATAATATGGCTTTGGTTGATTTTTGTGGTATGTCCATTCCCTTATCCTTCATAAAATCAATAATGTCTTGTTTTTTTGTGCCTGTATTCGGAATTTTGTTTTTCTGTCGGGAATGGTATGGCGCATTGTCCATAATAATCACTGAATTTGGGGAAATGTTTGGTATTAACTGCTGCTCTATCCACTTTTCCAATAAGTCGAAGGTCATGTCCTCATGATAGCCGGCACATGATTCTTTGATATTTTTGGCAGATAACAGCAAGGCATTAGGTATAAATCCATTTTCACTGCCAGCAAGGAGAATAATGATTCGTTTTCCACGGTTGCATGGTGCATTTAAAATGCACTTGTTGCTGTCGTCAACCCAGCCGTACTGCACAACATCATGGGTATCATACCACGTTTCATCCAGGTAAATCAGATTTCTTTTCTGCTCTCTATAGATTTTAACTTTGTGCAAAAATTCTTGGCGCAATTCAACGATTCGAGACGACTACATAATCACCATTCTTTTATCTAATTTTTTGTATTGAAAACCACACAGTTTTACAATACAGTGCAGTGAGTCTAAGCATTTGTAATTATAAAAATCTTCAGGATAATCTTTTAATTTATCCCGTATCATTTCCAACGTGGGCACCAAATTTTCTTTATAAAATCCGTATATTATACGACGAATATCTTCCTGAAAACCCACGTCTATTCTTTTTAATTTTTGCCCTATGCGCTTTCTGTGGAAGGAATGGTTGACTACATCTCCCCTTTTTATAACTCGATAAATGGTAGACCGACTGATTTTTGTCAGGATACAAATTCTGTTTGAAATTTGATTTTGCGAGGAATCTGGATTTTCGTTTTTCAGACAATCATACATATTTAGGATTACTCTTTGAGTCTGTTCCTCTAAATCTTTATGAAAGAATTCTGCCTGCACAGGTTCATCAACCATCTCCTCGTGGCTTGGAGCATTTTCCCAAGGTCTCCAAAGAGCCATATTTAGGACACACAAGAACAATCAACACAACAATTAAATCAACAAGTAAACTGAGTATTCAAAAGTCAAAAACACACAAACTAATAAAATCTATCAAAAAACACGGACAGACTAAAGAAAACACGTTTATTCACCGCTACATGGCACTGGCTAAACTGTTTCAATTTTCAGTAGCCACCTGCACTTGTTCGGAGCTCTGAAATACACGCTTTCTCATTGGCTATGTCCACGCATAGGCGTGCTTTACTCCACGTGGACCGGTGAAACTGCCTTTGATCTTATACGGGGGATATTTGCTGCGAAATTTGGCGATTTTTGCAGCAACAGAGCGTGTTAAATATAGATATATAAAACGCACCCGGTATTTCACAGTGTTTCAAGTGACTTCAGATAAAGTATACTACCATAAGTTTTTCATATCCCTAAGCACACTCCTAACAGGCCCCAGGATAAGTATATGTCGCCGTCACGAGGTCAGTTTGTTTAATCAATTACTTAAAAAATCAGCGAATTTTTTTTTTCGTAAAAGTGTGTTTTTGGATTGTTATTTGAAAAATACTCGAGGATCTTGTCGATTTTGATTCAATCCAGTTCAATCTGCATCGATATTTTGCATGTTGAAATGGACCATTTTTGCGTCTTTTGAAATTGAAATTTTACCAGATCTTCTTCACTTGTATAACAGACTTACCAAGAATGCTTTTTCAGAAAGAGCGAGAGGAACTACAAAATAAATTGTCTAGATAAAAAAGTTAGGTTCTGCAAAATATTACAAAAGTATTTAAGTATTTCTTATACGAGTTGATTATTATTCTGGAACCTGTCATGGAAGTGAATATACATACATTGAAAATACATAAAACTTACTTCGAATAAGCTCTTTTGTTGTTTGCCAATGTTTCTTGTTGCCCGGCACCGCTCCTGTAGTAGTCCAAAGCGTTCCTGGGCAATGTCTTGTAAGCAAACTCCTCGAAATCTTTGATGCAGATCGGCTCACCCATTTTTGTGTGCAAAATACACGATGAACTCTTGACGTTAACACTTCGACGTGAGCCTTAGCATGAGCGCTACGATATAACCTTTTTGACCAGTAGTTACCGAGACTCTGATAAGAGATATCTTCACGTGGACAGACGGCATAATCTATGATTCGGCATTGTGTTATCATTTGCTTCGTACGACAGCGAAGTAGGTGATGGTCAGTTTGGTATTTTGGTACTGATCGATGCATTTTCTTGACTATCGAATTTATTTATTTAGATCCGCAGTAATTTATTTTGTAACGCCATTCGATCAGAATACAGTGATATACAGGGTGACTTTGAAGTTGAGTCATTAATTTTCAGATAATGATTGTAGAAGGAAGATAAACCAAAATATGTGTGTAAAAATAAAAAAAAATTAAAATTTTTTTTTTACCTTGTTTTATAAAGTATCCTCCCGACAAGTATTTCAGTGCGGACCTGTATTTGATCGTGAGGTCTTGGAGCACCGGCATGCAGTCCCCTGTGTGGTCTTAAGTCACCTGATTCACGAGCCCGTTGTACTATATTAACAAAGGCACGAGGGGTTGGTTGCACTCGATTGGGAAACCGATCCGCATAAACATGTGCCATTTTTTATTTCGTTTGAGCCACGCAACAGACACCACTATTCAAACGCGTTAGCGACTGACACTGACTGTATACAACTGACTGAAATAATTGTAAAAACATCGTTCCAAATTCTTTCGCTTTTTTGTTTCCGATGCGATGAACCAAACACGAGCACATAATATTATTATTGAGACAGGGCGGTACTCAGACTTCCAAAGGGCTATAACTTTGTTACTTTAATTTTACCAGAAAAATGGTAAAGGAAAAAAACATTTCTTTTGATCAGATCTACTCACTGTTAAAATAAATGACTCAACTTCGAAGTCACCCTGTATATCCTTCGGACGGACTGAAAGTGTCCGTTCAATAGAACTGTCCGAATAAGAGAAATACAACAAAAATCGTGTTTTTAATGAACACCGAATGTACTAAAGAAACTGGGACATTAAAAACGTATATGCATACAAATGTTTTTAAAATAAAAAAAAACTTTAAAATTGATAAAAAAAAGGTTTGTTACCTTTAGATATAGGTATGTCTATACAAAGTATGTACATACTATACTCGAATTCAAGAAAGATGACGATTACGTAATCATTTTAGTTTGTAGTAAGACAAACGACAGCGATTTGTGAATATTTTCAATGAAGTTTCAGATATGTTAGACAGAGACAAACATAATATCATTGTCTAAACAAAATGTATTGCTAATTTGCATGTATCCGATAAAGATAGATGTTTTCATGTTGCATGATCGATCATATTTGAAAGATGGATAGTTAGGTTATGTTGAAGCAGGTTAGGTTGATTTCGAATAATACTTTGGTCTTTGGTGTTCCTGTCTTGAGGTATTCTACTCATAACTGTAGTTTTTTTTTACAAAAACTCCCCACTAAAATTATTAAGGTATCACTTAAAACCATGAAATAAAATGAATATAAAAATAATCTGAGAAATAACCTAACTTCGCAAAATTATAATATAAGTTTGTTGTCATTATGTTCCTGACATCGTGATTTTATCATCGACGTACGTCCATTGATTACTTCAGTACAATTTTTGGGATGACGTAATAGTCATCTTTCGTGATTTTGACTATATGTATAATATAATATGTATGTACATACAGTAGCAGACGAAAGTTTGGAAACAAATGCAGCCAATAAAAATAAATACCCTGATGATGAAACCACGCAAGTTATCTAAACGTACGCAAACAAATTAACCTTGAACTGCCTTCATGAGGTATATTTAGGTTAATGCATTTTATCTTGCACGATAAGATTGAAAAAACTATTTCAAGTCCAAAAACAGACCCAAGATGCCGAGGTTCATTCAAACATTGGAACCGTTTGAGGTTTCTTAGCTGATTGCTTTACTTTGCAATATATCGACAGGTGGAAATTTGGTGCACTGTTTCATAATTTATTGAATTGATAACATTATTTATCTATTCAGGCAATAAAATGATACATTTTTATGTTACAAAAATCTCCATCATTTCAAAACATTAAAAACCTTCTAAATGAATTATTGGATGCATAATTATTTTTTAATAATCATGATGTTAGATTATATCATCCAGACTAGAGTAATTCGAATGATAAGAAATAATTGTAACTTGTTTGTTGGTTGAACAATATTTTGCAACTTATTTTTACATTATTTATGTTATCGAATTTACTGTCATCGATCCGCATATAGAAACATCAGACTTGCTACATCCCAAACTTCTGGTAACATAAATGTCGAATGAAGATAATTGTTTATACGAGGGTTGTCTCAAAAATAAGGTTTCCACATTTTTTTTCCGGCACAAGGAATTTTTTATTTGAAAAAACGAATTCACCACTGGAAACGTTGATCTTTGAGCTATTTTTCTACATAGTCGCCATGTTTATAGTCATAATATATAGTCCTTGTTACTTAAGCCGTAAAGAATTGGAAATTGTTCAGTTATTTCGAGAAGTTTTTCAGTATTTGCCATTGCGGCAGCGAATAAAAACCGTGCAAGCAGCGAATTAAAATTTAGACGCTGTTATGTCGCACCGCTCCTGAAACAGACGCATTGATCTGTTCTTGTTTATTTACTTCTGTTGTCGAGAATAAAGCATCCCACAAACCGGCGCGAAATAATCGCGGCGAAGTATTCGCAACGAAATGCAGAGCGAAATTCGCAATCTGTTTCGCCTGTTTATTCATACCAAAGCGTCTTATTCGCTCCGCGAACGTGAAGGTTTCGACAGGTTGCGTACATTTTATTTTTGCCTTTTGCAATGAGCTCGTCTTCAGAAGAAGAGGAGGCACTTCTATTTCTTGCTTTAGAAGAGGAACAAAATGCACGGTAAATTATGTTTATTTAACGCCATTTGATAGTTGGGTATGTATTAAGTTTAACGAAGTACATAAAACAAATATTTTCAATTTTGTTTAGGAAACGAAGGAAGTGGGTACATGATATTAACTTGGAACGAAATAAATTTGGGGAATACCATACCTTGATGCCACAACTTCGGCTGGATGAACAGCGCTTTTACGTATATTTTAGAATGACTCCAGAGTGTTTCGATGAAATATTGAACTTGGTGAAAGATGAAATACGAAAATCTGACACAAATTATCGTGAAGCTATTTCGCCAGAAGAACGACTTGCTATTACACTCAGGTAAAAAATTATATGTATTAAAAATTAGTAGGCTTATCGAATACGAAAACTTCAGGGATCGTGAAATAAATATTTTATTGTAATAATTGGACTACATGTTGCCACTAGGATTAAATGTTGCTAAATAATTCGAGGCAGAATTTGCCTCCTCTGTTGGGTATATTATTGGAGTAAACCCAGTGCCGCTTGGGAAGGACGACATACTACTATCATACATACTTGCAGAATTCTGGGTAGACGCTGAAGACATTTCTTCAATATGTTCAAATTCTTCGTGCGCTATTAATTCGGCTATTTTTAGTTTTATTCGGGCTTGACGCTTTAAGGGAAGTGTTTTTACAGTCTGTGCATGTGCCAAGAAAAGTGAATCAATGGCCTCGTTCTCTTTTTAGGTTTTTTACCTTCAAAATAATTAATGAGCTGTTGTACAGACGAAGATGGTGGTTCATAGCGTTTTCTGCTCGTTTTATATTTTGGTGTAGTTGCAGTCTGCGGAAAGGTGTGCCCTGGAGTAGTCACTGCTGTAGTGTTCAATGAAGAAGGTGGTGCTGTCTGTGTTGCCGAGGCGTTCTGTGCATCTTCTGCATCTACATCAGCATTTTCATCTTCTCCATGGCCGCGGTCTTCCAAATTTTCGGTTTCTACATTTCCAGCCCTTTCCTGATGTATATTTGAGTTAAATTCGGCAGTCTCATAATGTATGACGTCAATATCTTTCATATTAGACGACGTTTTGGCAAATGCCAAAAAAGGACGGAAAAATTCCATGTAGTCAGCCTACTGTCATTTTTTTATGTTGCCCACTGCTGTCTTTGGTTTGGTAGATTTTATATATTTTGCAAATGTGTCTCTGATATTCTTCCACCTTTTTTTTACTTCATCACCTAAAAACGATTTTTTTTATAGATTCCTTGCCACTGGTGACACCTTCTATGCCATTGGGCATAGCTTTCGAGTTGGCTTTACAACAGTGAGTGCAATCGTAACCGAAGTCTGTGAAGCGATATGCAGACATATGGACCATATATATTTACCAGAACCAACAGAGAATATATGGAAAAAATGTGCTGATGAAGAATTTGAAAATAGATGGGGATTTCCCAATTGCATTGGCAGCGTGGACGGTAAACATGTAACAATCAAGAGACCTAACAACGGTGGCTCCAATTACTGGTGCTATTTACATAAATATTCAATAGTACTTATGGCCATTGTTGGCCCGGACTATAAATTTATATGTGTTGATATTGGTGGTTTCGGAAAAAATAGTGATGGGGGTATTTTCGAAACCTCAAACATGGGAAAACGATTTGAACAAAATTTAATGAGTGTCCCTGCACCCTGCACCTAGATTTCTCCCTGGGCAAAATGAAATCTGCTCGTACGTCTTAATTGGTGATGAAGCATTTGCTTTAAAACCATACCTTATGAGACCATTTCCTTATAAGCAGACTTTAACAGACGTCAGAAAAGAGAAATACAATGTAAGACTTTGTCGAGCTAGAAGGGTCGTGGAAAATACGTTTGGTATTTTGTCTCAAAAATGGCGAATATTTTACAGGCCATTAGAAACTAAAGTAGATACTACTATTCTAATTGTACGTACGGCATGTGTTTTACACAATTTTTTACGAAGTAAAAGTGGCGATGACAAATATTTTCAATTCTTAGATCCCCCAGAACCCGTGCTTGGAGCTTTTACTGATATAGCAAATGATCCTCGGCGGGCAGCAAGGCTAGCATTTTCTACTCGTGACAAATTCGTAAATTATTTTAATATCTGATATGCCTATGCCCAATATATAGAATGTTCGTTTTCACATTTGTGTAGACTGTAAATTATTTAACAAGTTAATAAAAAATATTAGGTACATACCATTTGTATTTAATTTTTTTCCTATTTCCATCCGAATCTTGTCTTTCTTTCTCACATTCCTGTATTCATCGTTCGACAAATCATACAAACAAGGATACTTTTTCACTATTTCTATCAATAATTCCGTTTTTGCCATTGCGAATTTTTGAAGAACGGCGTCAAAAACGCGGTCAAAGGCGAACTGAAATACGCCGCGATAAAAACGCTGGAACAATCGCATTCGCTTCGCACAAGTCTGAGCCTGTCCGTAAACCGCCGCGTTTTAATCTGATCGCGAATTCATCGCCGCGAAATTTTCGCAGCCAAAGCGAATATTTCGCGCCGGTTTGTGGGATGCTTAATACCCAAAAAAAAAATATTTATGGCTAATAACCATAGAAGTTGATGCCGTCAAAAAAAACCCAAAATAACGATTTTTACCGACAACTGGTAATGAACGATGAAGCCCACTTTGATATGAACGTATTTGTTAATAAGCAGAATTGTCGAATCTGGGCATTAGAGAACCCTCGTGTCATCCATCAACGACCGCTACATTCTCGTCGAGTCACAGTTTGGTATGGTTGTGTCATTGGACTTTATTTCTTTGGACACTGCAGGTAATTCTCTTACTGTCACTAGCGAGCACTACCGTGATATGATGAACACGTTTCCGACTCCTCAAATCCAACAGTTTAACCTGCAAAACATGTGGTTCCAGCAGCTTGTCACACAGCTAGGGAAACAATGAATCTTTTGCGAACATTTCCGGGACGTTTAATTTCTCGATTTGGTGATGTCAACTGACCACCAAGGTACCTGGATTTAACTCCTCCTGACATGTTGTATGGGAATTTTTGAAAAACAGTGTTTTTCTATACTGTAGAGCAGCTGAAGAACAATATTACGGAAGCGATTGAACATATTCCTTCCCTAACCTACCAAAAAGTCATGGAAAATGTAATGAAGCGGGCTCAGGTTTGTGCGGCTTCTAGAGGCTGACATTTGTCTGATATTACTTTTCATACATAATTTGTAAGTTTCAATTAAGATTAAGATAGAAAAAATGGACGTAATTTATTTCAATTCACAAATATTCAAGATACAAACCAGTCAGGTTCGGCCATCCTGTACTTCACTCAACTAGTGATGAATTTCTATGACTTTCATGCCGGTAATAGGCGCTTCTTGTTGGGATCGGCAGTGGGGTAGCCGACAAATACGACGGTGTTGCCATATTTCGCGTAGCATCACGCGCGGCAAAGTTATTCAGAAAGAAACGCGTTTGGTAGAAAAATAACTTTATTATAAAAATATTATTCACGAACAAGTTGCGAGGGAATTATATTTAAAAAATTATACATTTCATATCCATTACACAGTCTTTTTCAGTTGTTCCGCGATGGCATCCAAAAAGTCTTGAGTATTGAGGTACATTCCTTCTTTGACGTTCGGTAAACCGTGGATAGAAGCCGCCAAGTCCTTTGTATATTTTCCGCTCTCGACTGTATCGATACAAGCCTTTTCCAAGTTCTTGGCGAACTTTACGAGATCCGGAGTTCCGTCCAGTTTACCTCTGTGTTCCAAACCGCATGTCCAGGCGAAGATCGAAGCTATGGGGTTCGTTGAGGTCTGAAGTCCTTTTTGATGTTGTCTAAAAAAAAAGTGAAATACAAAATAATATGAAGAGGTCCTATAAAAACATGTTTATGGTAGAGGTTCTTGAGGTGAGATATATGGAAATTTTTAGGTTCAGGACCTGTGACATTTATGAAAATCAGTTTCCAGGGGGAAATGTTGCATACACTTTCAAAATTTCACAGCGTATCATTGAATTATCTAAGAAAAAAAGTAAACAGATTAAAAACAAATAACAACTGTGCCGAAATGACTACTAAAAACGTGCTGAAAAACTGTTTCGAAATTTTGGGATATCCTGTATTAAATTGGATCAATTGTTCACTGAGAAGCAGTTCTTTCCCTGAAAATTTGAAATGCTCTACAATAACACCAGTTCCCAAAATAAAAAATTCTAAAAGATGCAGCGATATGAGACCAGTAAATGTGTTACCAGACATTGAAAAATTATTAGAGTCCATAGTGCATGACCAATTAATGCAGTTTATAGAAGAAAACGAAATTTTAGTGGAGGCGCAAGCAGGCTTTCGAAAAAATATTCCACAGAAACAGCTTTCCAGTTGGTAACTGAGAATTGGAGAAGAGCCATAGACTCAGAAGAAGTTGTCATAGCAGTATTTTTGGATTTGAAGAGGGCATTTGAAACGATTGATAGATATTTTGTTAGGTAAATTGAAGGCACATGGTATAACAGGAAGTGTTTTAGATTATTTGTCTAAAAGGATGCAAGTTACAAAAGTTAATGACACTATTTCATCAAAAATTGGAAATACGTTGGGTGTTCCACAGGGCAGTATCCTGGGACCACTTCTTTCAAAAAATGCAAAATTCAAATTTTCGCCGATGACACTATGATTTATATAAGTACTAAAAATATTCAGTCTGGTATCTCTTATATAAATGAAGACTTGAAGCTTGTCTCAAAATGGTTAGCATCTAACAGACTAAAATTAAATGCAAGTAAAACGAAAGCCTTGTTAATCGAAAAAAAAACAATGTACAAATGTTCAACTGAATATTGATGGTGAAGATATTGAATTCGTAGAAAATTTTAAATACCTGATATTCATTATGAAAAAGTTATAAATAAGATTAGTAGTAAAGTGGGATATTTATCGAGAGTTTCTGGATGTCTGAGTTCATATAGCAGAAAAATTATCTATAATACCATCATTCTTCCAAATTTCTTGTACTGTTCGACTATTCTATATTTAGCAAATAATTCCATTTTTGAATGACTGCAAATTTTACAAAATAAGTGCATGAGAATAATACTAAATAAAGATAAATATACTCCAATTAGGCAAATGCTTAGCAAATTAAAATGGCTCAATGTAAAAAATTTTATCAAATATCTTGTAATGATATTCATTTATAAAGTAAAAAATAATATATTTCCATCAAGTCTAACTAATTTAACATCATCAAATGTCGACCATCATTTACATAATACCAGAAATAAAGATGACTTCCATTTAATGACCAAAAAGTATAACATATGCTACAAATCTGTATTCCATCAAGGGTTGATTGAATATAATAAATTATACTCGGAGATAAAAGACCAGAAAACTTTGACAAAATTTAAAGTAAAATTGAGAAATCACTTGTTAAATCTACAATTATAGGTTGCCCAGCATTTACATCATACACCATATGGCTTGAATTTACTAGTTCTAAGTTGTTTACAATTGTTCTGTTTATGTAGCCAAATGTGCTAAATAAATCTTTCTACTACTACATTAGAAGTGTTACGCCTAGAAAAAATAATTTCGTCAACTTGATTTTTTGGCAAGATAATGACTACATTTTAAGCATGCTGGGGCAACAATGTCAACGTTTTATCTTTATTATTATCAATTTTTTTCTTATTACTTGCCAATAAAATTTCGTAGAAATGTTATTGTTTCATTCTTTATGTAAGACTAACATTGCCACAAAAACAAGTTGAAGAAACAATTATTTTTTTTGGTGTAACACTCCTAATGTCACTGAGTATATGTAAATAATAAGTCATGGAATTATCAAAAAACTGATCCTATGAAGCCTGAAAGGCTCAAAAATGTTACCCCAAAATTTAAAGAAGACCGATCCCGACCCCGTTTTAGAAGCACAGGTTATCCCGAAACGTAGGACTTTTGTTTTCAGAAAGAACTGCGTAAAAATAAAATTGAAGGACAGGACTGACTATTCATTTGATAAGAATCTGTGGCATTTTGGGTTTCCTAGTTCTTCTACTATACCCTCCTCGACGGAACTTGCATGATATAAATAAACAAATCGATAAATAATCGATAACTGGGTTATTGCTGTGGGACTGTAGAAATTCGGTTTTTCAAATCCGATTTGTAAATTTGTTAACCAACACACCGCGCGACGCCTGATTTGTATAATGAAATACATCGTACCTTTCAACGTTGGATGATGGCCAAGCTTCGTTTACACTCGTTTAAATCAATTTTCTGTAATTTTACATTCTACATCACTATGTATTTTGAGTACGCATAAAGAGATTTTTTTCACAATCTCCCGATTGAAAATGCCCTTAAGATGAATCTTCCAGCAAGATAATGACCCGAAGCACATTTCTCGCAAAGAAATTCTGGATGAAAAAATACCAGATCTCAAATGGCCTTCACAGTCTCCCGATATAAACCCCATTGAAAATCTATGGGAATACTTAGATAAGCAAATACGAGAAAAAATTATTCAAACAAGGATGAACTTTTAGCCGCTTTAGAGCAAAAGTGGAGACAGATTGATGGATCTTATATCAAGAAACTTCTACAATCTACGCCGAGACTATGCCAGGCGGTGATTGATAATAATGGTTATGCTACAAAATATTAACATAAATATGGTTGGTTTTCTATAATTCAATGAACTTTGCTTCTTTTTTCTATAATTGTTTTGCTTTGTCTATATATTTTTGTCCTTCATAGTTCCAGTTTTTTTCAATTAATTTTTTATTGAAGGTAGTATAATGAATTTATTTATGTATAAGTGAGTAATTATGCTATACCGAATTATGTATACAGGTTGGTGTATTAATAAAACAAGTTAAAAAAGAAATACAGCACAATATTAATTTGTCTATATACTTTTGTCCATTACTGTACATTTTTTATTTTAGTCCTATCAGTTTTTGATAATTGCTACTCGTATTTTACATGTATGTGATGATCTCCACATACAAGGATATTTTCTTTTTGTGGTATATGCATTTATTCACAATTTGTAATTGATGTAAATACACTATTATTATTAGATATTTAAATGACTCGACTACTTCAATCAGGCCATCCGGTGTAAGTTAGATAGTGAGAACTTACCTATAGTGTCTAGTGACGGTACCATGAGCAGCTTCAGATTCAATAGTTTTTCCATCAGGGCACATAAGTACAGACTTCATCATTCCTAAAGAACCGTATCCTTGAGCCACGATGTCGGACTGCACGTCTCCATCATAGTTTTTGCACGCCCAAACGAAACCGCCACTAGATTTCAGCGCCTGAGCGACTTGATCGTCGATCAGTCTGTGTTCGTACCAAATCTTTTTGGCCTCAAACTGCGATTTGTACTCCCTGCGACCATACATAACTATCAGCGTTCGTTCAAAACTATCATTTTTAGGATAGATATTCCCACTGACTAAAATGATGACGTAATCGTCATCTTTCGTGATTTTGACTATATAGTCAACGCCAAACAAAGTGGCGTGCACGTCATCACGATAAAAATTCCCCGACCTAATGCCTAGGTTTCTATCACAAACAATTGCTCTATTGCAGTTTCATATTAATGTGATATATAAATTGTAAAATGGTCATTACTCTCTTATTATGGTTAATAGTCATATAAACATTGTTATTAAAATATCACATAAGTTGCTTTCTGATAAATTTAGACGCATTATGCGAAATAAAATGTTTTGCAAACGCTCCAATCACTTATCGACATGTAAACGCACTAAACCGATTTCGCAGCGTTGACACATTGTCACCTTGAAACTTATTTAAACTGGGAACTGACATTTGTATTAATTTTGACACTGAATCAATTTGTGGCATTTCAAATCTTTATAAATCCTTTGGCCCCGATACTGTAAATCAACAACTGTTTGTTTCAAAACAAAATTATTCATTTTACGAGTAGATAAAGGCAATTTTGGTATATAAAGATGCCCAAACAGTTAAATAGTCGGTGTAAGGAACTCGTGGCCTCGTTAATGCACTACTTTGAGCAAGAAAGGGACAACAACGGGCCTTTGTTGCCTTTAAATGCTGTTCAAGAGGTAGGTTACTAATAATTATATGTAATGTATATTAATAATAGTGAAATTTTATTTCATTTTTTGTAGCGTGTTGATGCTGCTTTAAAAATTAGTTTAAGGACAGTTAGTCGTATTTCCGAGGGTGTGAAAAGTGATGCAAATTTAGAATCGCCCAAGAAAAAGCGGAGTTATATTAAACGTGTAACCAACACAGCGACATTGGATACAAGTGCCATTCGAGAAGTGATCTATAATATGTATCACAAAAGTAAGATCTTATTATAATAACTTATCAGAAATTTGCATTAATTTGTTAACTAAATTATAATGTCATATTACACATGGTTTCAGAAGAACAAGTTACGATACAAACTTTATGGTCTCGATTAAGAGATAGGGCATTATTTGATGGTAGTGCCACGTCTTTAAGGCGGTTGCTTAGAGATCTTGGATTTAAGTGGCTTAAGGACAATCCGCGACGAGGGCTCATGGAACTACCAAGTATAGCTTTGAAAAGGGTGGAATTTCTAAGGCAATACAATCAAGCCAAGGTTGAGGCCTTATACCAGTTTGTCTTCCTCGATAAAACTTGGATATTTCAAAATGGGACCATAGGTCGCTCTTGGCAAAATGGAAACCAAAAAAGCGTGAAAGCTATTAAAACAGATGGTAAAAGGTATGTACTTTTACACAATTTGCACTATAAAATTTAAAACTAATATATTTTAGATACATTATATTACATGCTGGAAATGAAAATGGGTTTATTGAGGGTAGTGAAGCGATATTTTCTTCGAAAACAAAATTGAGTGATTACCATGGAGAGATGAACCAGGACAATTTTTTGAAATGGTTTCAACATCAGTTATTAGAAAAATTGGAGAGTCCATCTATGATTATACTGGATAACGCCCCTTATCACAGCATGATATTGAACAAAGTGCCCAACAATGCATGGACAAAAAAAAATATCCAAGACTGGTTGACAAATCAAAACATACCATTTTTAAACACAATGTTTAAAACAGAGCTATTGAGTATTGTTGCTCGGTACATAATGCTTCTTAATTATATATATTTTGGTCGACAGTTTATATTTCTTTTGTTTATTCCTATTCTTAAAATAACTGCTTTTTTAGAAACAAACCACCTAAAATATACGTGATTGATGAATTGGCGGAACAACATGGGCACAAAGTTCTTCGTCTGCCTCCTTACCATTGTATATTTAACCCTATTGAGTTAATTTGGGGCATAGCAAAAGGTTACTATAACAGACATATTGGTAGAGATGGTAACAGTGAAAAAGACTGTTTGGATATGTGGAACGAGGCTCTACAAACGGTTACTCCAGACATGTGGAAAAATAGTGTTCGACATACTGAGCAAGAAATTTTTAAATGGTATGAAAGAGAACGAATTTTTGATCGACCAGACATCGAACCTTTAATAATCAACTTTGAGAGTGATGAAGATTCAGATCCAGACAGCGCTGAAGAAAGAAACTCCGACTAACTTTATTGTACAGAAAAAGCTTACACCAGTAGCTTACCTAATTTTAGAATGCATTTTTCTGTATGAATTCTGTAAAATAAATACCATGCATAAAATTTGGAGGACCCCATTTGGATTTTTATTCAGTACCTTTAAGCTATCAATTAAATATGGTAGTTTCATAGTGTCATCTGATCAATAATTGTCATACTTAATGATTATGCAAGTACAGATCTATAATTTTATTATACTATTATTTTTGTTCTCATTTGAGGTTAATATTGCTTATAAACCTAGATATGTAAATAATAAATTTTATTATTTTACAAAAAGTTTGGCAACAATGTAAATTTTTCAACACACCCACCTTGATGACGTGCACGCCACTTTGTTTGGCGTTGACTATAGACAGATCTCTCAAAATCACCAAGGTCATTTCGTTACGTCTAATAATTATCCGATATTTAAAATGATCCTGATCATTTTCAGAAAAAATAGGGATAGCTAAGCATTTGTATGTTTTTTGGGAGATTTTTATTTATTTTAAAAGTAAATCGAGATTGTTGTCATTTAAAATAATTGTGGTTCTGATTTGTTAACTTTAATATCCAATTATTTTGAGTAGTAGGAAGCTGAAAATGTACAAAACGCCAGTTTAAGTATTGATGAATGCTACGTCAACATTTTCAAATGGGTACCTATGCTCATTGTGAGCAATGCTTTATGCAACAAAAATGGTTTTCACGTACTTATCGTAGATTTCCTGGAAAATATCCTTGAACCTCCCATCATATTTTTTCAGAATCGTATTCTTTGTGGAAAGATATAAAGGCCATCCTTTCTGTAACGCTACCTGGAAGGATGAATGGGCGAATGCACTTATGCTTTCATCTGTATTGTACATGCCCATTGCTACTCCCGGTGATTTGTATTTAAAAAGTTCTACTTTCTGCACTTCGCCGTCATCTGCAGTGTAAATCATCTCCACCTTGAATAATGATACGAATCGGTTAGAAAAATAACGCCAGATGTGCAATCCTTGATAAAATCAAATATTAAAGAGATATCACCACAACAACTAAACTCTGGGCGCTGAAGAAAGACATTAAACGTAAACAGTGATCAGCACGTGAACAGATCCCTCGAAAGCATCCACGGATATACTCCAGTCACTTTAGGTCTAAACATCCTCGGCAGTGTATTTCTAGTGAATCCACAGACCCTTTTTCGTGTCATCTTGAGACTAGAAAAAGGATGACTGTTAAAATAAGTTACCTTGATCTTTCATGAGCTCCCAGTACAAAACATCATCGATATATTTTTGATGTAGGAACAACAAATTGGTTTAGAAAACATCCACTTTGAACCTAAATTGACTGGAGTAACATCGATCTACAGACAAATTCAAGGTCACTAGCAGTCGTCGGCGCTCTACGAATCTGCACAGGTTTGGACTTGTAAACGTGATTGTAGATGACACGACAGGCATCTAACAGTTAATTCACGCACAGGATTGCATTGCATACGCATTACGCATTCAGTAGCGTATACTCGCTTTTCGCGAGTGGAACGTTTTGTTTATATATTGCCTAAGATACGATGTCTGACACAGATACAGCCGACGAAGTGGTTGACATCAGCGCAACCCCACCCAAAAAAAGGGCTAAGAAGCTACATTTAAGTGCAAATGAAAAACAAATAATATTAAATATATACAAAAACCAAATTCAAGAAAAACCCGATTTGGTCGTGGACGAAGTTATATGTAAGGTAGCACATATTTCTGGAGTATGTCGGTCCAGTGTTTATAGGATCATTAAGGAATATAGGAGCACTCACTCACTTTCTGAGCCAAAACCGTATCCTGCAAGAAAAAGGATAACGGACGGAGTAGATGACTTTGACAGAACTGCCATCAGGAGGAAAGTGCATAATTTTTTCTTCCGAAATGAGATACCTACAGTAGATGAGATATTAAGATTAGTTAATGATGATGAGGATCTTCCATCATTTAAAAGAACCACATTCCGAAAACTTTTGAAGGAACTTAATTTTCGATTCTTGAAACGGGGAAGAAACAGTATGTTAATAGAGAAAGAAGAAATTGTTGTGTGGAGAAGGGAATACCTTAGGAAGATTCGGAAGTTTCGCGATGAAAAAAGAAAAATTTACTATTTGGACGAAACGTGGGTGAATGCTGGACATACTCAAGCGAAAGTTTGGGTCGACAAATCAGTAACATCATCAAGGCAGGCTTTTCTAGACGGTCTTTCGGCTGGATTGAAAAATCCTGCAGGTAAGCTCTATCCGGCAATTTAATTTTGATAAATTCGGGCAAATAATATGCTGTGATAGCAGATAATGTGTGATATTCTCCAAAAATGGTGCATTCGCAGTGTAGTCATTAGGAAAAAAACTTCGACCCTCTTTTAAGCGTTATTTTGAAATTTATTATCATTTTTGGATGCAGTCAATTTGCTTTGAATGGGTTTTGAGAAGTTGCAAACTTCAATTTTCTACCTTTTTCAGTTTTTGATCAGCATTCCGTGACTCTTAAATTCAGCTAAATGAACTCAATTGCCTCATTCCTTCAAATTTAATCAATCCATAGTGTAAGGAATAATTTATTTCCAGGAAAAGGCAAACGGCTGATCATTTGTCACGTAGGTAGTGAAGACGGCTTTGTTCCCGAAGCACTGTGGGCCTTTGAATCAAAAAAGACAGGGGACTATCATGAGGAGATGGACGGCAATTCCTTTGAAAATTGGTTCTCCAAAATGTTACTAAAGCTGGAGAATAACGCTGTTATTGTACTGGATAATGCCCCGTACCATTCTAGAAAAATAGAAAAAATTCCCACAATGGCAACTAAAAAAGCAAACATACAACAATGGCTGGCCTCAAAACAAATCGATTTTGATGAAACAATGGTCAAGGGTGAATTGATAAGTATAGTCAATAGACATAAATACAAATACGATTTTAAAATGATCGACGAAATGGTCAAAAAACAAAATAAAACTGTCTTGAGACTGCCACCCTACCATTGTGAGCTGAACCCTATTGAGCTGATTTGGGCCAACATAAAGCAATACGTGGCGTCGAATAATAATACTTATAAATTTTCTGATGTTAAAAATCTCTTTCACATCGCAGTCAATAGAGTTACGGCAGAGGAATGGAAAAACTGTATCCGCCACGTTCGGGAGAAGGTTGAGGTCAAAATGTGGGATTTGGACAATGTCATCGATACCCAAATTGAACCTCTAATAATTCATTTAAACGATTCAGAAGATTCAAGTTCCTCTTCTGAATGAGTGCGCGCAGCTTACTTACTAATAACTAAAAAGTGTAGTTAACTCATTTGTGAATCTCTAACTGAAAATTTACTGTAAAAGATAATAATTATCTTGTATGAAATTTTTGATGACTACCCATAATATCTTGATGCGGTCCTGTAATGTCTCCTGCGCCTAAACACTCACTCACGAGCAATATGCGTGTATTTGTTTGGGTTTAGTTTCTTTCTTCAGCGCCTAGAGTATAGTAATCTACTGTTACAATATTTTCTAATTGAAATTACTATTATATAAAAATTTTACTGTACGATGGATAGGTTTCCAGATACCTCACATTCCTAGTTAACAGTTACTCTACAGTGAAATGGCAAGAATCACATTAACAGACATTTGCCTTTTGGCCTATTCATTATAGACCGCCCTGTATATTTACCTTCCCTGGTTTAGTGACAACGAAATCCTTTGCTTTGTATTGATCCCCATGTGCGTGACGGCCAATAACGATCGGCTGAGTCCATCCAGGTACCAGCTTGGGTATATTACTGCAGAGAATCGGTTCTCTGAATACAGTGCCCCCCAGAATATTTCTAATTGTTCCGTTCGGTGACAGCCACATTTTCTTCAACTTAAATTCTGCGAGGACAAATTTAAAATGATGTCAAATTATTTGAACTGATATGAAAAAATTCGTACAGTATATTCAGTTAAGAGATAGACCGGATGTAAACAAAAGGTTCGGGTGATTTTCACGCTAACGTCGCCGTCTCGACGTAAAACAGGAGCCCTCATTGATCAATTCGCAATTAAATGCCTATGCCGAACGGCAGAGCAGTCGTATCAAGGCAGAGTCACATTCAGGTTCAGACGTGTTACGTATGTCGTGTGCATCATTGCAATTTGATATTTCTTTGGACGTTTTCGTTTGTTATCTTATTAAGTTGTTGAGTTTGTCGTTGTTATTGTTATACCTTGTTATTGATTGTTATTGTTATCAACTGCTTGCGCAAAATGCCCAGTAGTACAGATACTGCCGATGAAGTTGTAAACTCCTGTAGTCCACCTAGGAAACGCTCTAAAAAAAGACACCTGAGTGCAGAAATGAAAGAGGTCATTTTGAATATATATAAGATCGAGCGCGAGGAGAACGAGGCATCAACCATCAAAGAAATTGTTGTGAAGGTTTCTCACAAAGTTGGGGTGTGTCGCGCATCAGTGTTTAATGTGTTAAGACAATACAAAAAAAATCACACCTTTTCTGAGCCAATGACCAGTAAACATCGCAAAAGTATTGTTAAATCATTGGATGAAGCTGATAAGCATGCGATTAGGAGGAAAGTGCATGAATTCTTCTTTAGGAATGAAATACCTACGATAGATAAAGTACTGCAGGAGGTAAATGGAGATACAACGTTGCCAAATTTCAAACGATCAACTTTCCATGCGTTACTGAAGCATTTAAATTTCAAATGGAAAAAACGGGGTCGTAATAGTTTACTACTGGATAGAGAAGAAATTGTGCTATGGAGGAGGGATTATTTAACAAAAATTGGGAAATATAGAAATCAAAACAGGAAGATTTATTACCTTGATGAAACGTGGGTAAACGCAGGACACACTACAAGTAAAGTATGGGCTGATGATTCTGTAACTTCATCCAGGAGGGCCTTTCTAGATGGACTGTCCACCGGATTAAAAAATCCAGCAGGTAAATACGAGTAATAGACAACAATCCGATGTTTTTCAAACCTTGGGAGCAAGGTTCTAAACATTAATGCCTGGGGGCAGATAAAACATATTACAAGTAACAAAACTTTTACAACTTTCGATAAAATGCGTGGATGTTTTATTGTCATTTTCATTTGTTAGAACTTTTTGTCGATATTTCAATAATCTTTTAATATAATCTTAAAATATGTCGAATATTATAAACTTAAAAAAAGTTACTAAGTTTTATATTGTGTACCGTTCCTAATATTTCTAATCATTTTAATTCATACTTTAAGCTTTATAAAGTTATAATTTGTTAATATTAATATTTGCGCGTATTTCAGGTTCCTGATCATTCATTTTTTAAAGGTTTATAACTTTAAATTAAATTGTGAAGCGCTGAGTAATCATACGACGTTCAATATTCTTTCTTTCAATATGACTAAATAATCACAATTATAGCAATCTGATACTCATGTCTCAATGTTTTTTCGCTGAATGTGATGAAAACATTTGAAAAAGGTTCGCTTATTGAAATAAATCTACACCAGTTAGTACTTCGATTTCCAGGTAAAGGGAAAAGGCTCATTATCTGCCATATTGGCAGTGAGGATGGATTTGTTGTTGACGGTCTGTGGTGCTTTGAGTCTAAGAAAACTGGAGATTACCACGAGGAAATGAATGGCGAATCGTTTGAACAGTGGTTTTCGAAAATTTTACCGAACTTAGAGGAAAACGCAGTAATTGTGTTGGATAATGCGCCTTATCATTCTCGAAGAATGGAAAAGGTCCCAACAACGGCTTCAAGGAAAGTTGATGTTCAAAATTGGCTCCGCTCGAAAAATATCAACTTTGAAGAAGCAATGCTGAAAGTACAATTATTAAGAATTGTCAAGGATCACAAGGCGGAATATCAAAAATACGCCATTGACGAAATGGCAGCAAGTCAAAATAAAACTGTGCTCCGTTTACCTCCATACCATTGCGAGCTCAATCCCATTGAGCTCATATGGGCAGAGGTTAAAAATTATATAGCTAAGCACAATACAACTTTTAAATTTTGTGACCTCAATGGACTTTTCAAAGAAGCACTAGAATTAATAACAGCGCAAAAATGGGAAAACTGTATTAAGCACGTGAAAGACAAAGTTGAAAAGAGAATGTGGGAACTGGACAATATTTTAGAGGAACAAGTCGAGCCATTCATTATTGACGTTGGTGCTTCAGGCAGTAGCGATGATGAAAGCTCATCAAGCTCATCTTTCCAATAAAAGATGTCGTTCATCAAATTCGGTAAGTTATAAGTAATTATAAAGTTACTGTATTTTTTAATTAATTATTGACATTTTTGAACTCATTTTGGCAAAACCTATTCAAGAATCTACTTTCTGACAATGTTCAACCATGCACATTTTTTTACGTTTTGAACGTTTTAATTTGGTTACATATTTACCTAGAAATCAAAAAATATACTAATCAATATTCTAAAAGCAATTTTAAGAGATATACGATTATTTTTAATTTAGGCTAATTTAAACGCCATTTTGAGATTATATTCGACTGTATTTCACCAAACATCAGGCGGCATCCGAAGCTGGAAATCGAAGCGAAAATTTTGAAACCCTTATGTATATTTACATCATTATATATTTCTTACCCCACCCCCACATGATCCTATATCCATCACCAATCGTATACACATCGAATTGTGCTAATTTACTACAAAGTTACGCAAAGCAGCATCTACTATCTAAAATATGTACTGCGTGACTCTTAATACGTCCCTGCCGAATGTTACAGCGTTCGATGATCACGTGGTCTTGTTTATGTCCGGTCTATCTCTTATCTGAATATACTGTAGTGGCCCTTAATTTGGTTGAATATAATTCAAAATGAAATATTCTCAAAGTAGTACATAGAACATTTACTATGTGTATCAAATATAGTGCTTATCCCCAGGAGCAAAGGATTGATATACATATTTGAACAAATCTCTTCTGATGCCATTTATTTATAGTTACAAACCTTCTACTCTCTGCTCATCTGGAGTGATTGTAGCACACTTGATTCCTACATTGTGCTTCAGAATTGCATGTGCGGCATCTATGGTTACTTGATCATCAGTCTGATCCCTTCAAAAACATACAACAATGATACGCCATTGCAAAGATGGTACTGTAACTAATCTTTTATAAGGACTCAATAATTTGAAGTATGGGTGTCTATTTTTCAACTAGGAAATCATGATCTTTTATGGGCTAATTTTATTCACTCCTTTTAAGAAAACTAATTTACCAAACATTTTTCTGATTTGGATACAACAGCCTATAAATTTGAACACCAACATAAAATTTTCGTATTTTTTGAGAGTATGGGCCGAAAACTTTGAACTTGAAAGTAACATATCAAGATCAAGTATTTTTATGAGGGACACCCAGTTTGGTGGAAAAAATGCAAACATAATAAAATCTCCCAAATCAAGAAAAATGCCCCATGTAGTATTTTACTTAAAGTAATCATACCTGTAAGGCAGACCTAAATCAAAGTATAGACATTCCACCTTAACATAGGGGAAGATTAAAGACTCTTTGATTTTTGCCCAAATTATTCTAGTCATTTCATCACCATCCATTTCGACAACCGGGTTTTTTGCTTCAACTCTTTTAGTTGAATCTGAAATAATAATGGGAGTCTAGACAGTGATTTATTCTCAAATATGTTTCTCCATGTTCAAAAATAAAGCAGCAATGATGAAGAGCATCGCTTGTTTGAATTGATATTGATTCTGAATTTATTGAAATGGCAATTAACAAAAACCATCAAACCATCAATTCTGTGTCCCATACATATCTAAAGAGAAATTTCAGAAAGATGTGCCAATGTCAATTTTTCTAGTCACAAATTTTTGGATATCAAATACAATTTTGTGATAAAAAAATTGGATAAGCCCAACTCCTGCATGAAATGGTGGAGTCATAAGAAACAAAGCCTGTTCAAATCTAAATCCATTTTTGAGGATCTTAAAACGTGTTGCCTATACTTACTGTTATTGGCTGTATGGGTTTTGCAAAAATGACTAGTTATCTCTATTCAAGTGTAACCTGTTCAGATTCAGGCCAAGAAATTGAAAATCCAGTTGAGGTACAAGAATTTTCCGAAGATTCTGATGTCTGTGAGGTTCCAGTACCAACAGAAACTATTCCAAATTATGGTAAAGCTATTATCCTAACCAAGCAGCTTAAAAGTTTTGTCGAAAATAAGGGAGTCTTTTGACCTTCATTCTGAATCAGTAACTCGATTCCAAGACACCATTTTAAAGAAAAAAAGGAGACAATATATGAATTTTTATGTCCTTAAAGTGACTTTCTTTCATATGGACACTGCTCTTGAACAGACACTTTCAACCAGTCCCGTTCGTATCAGTCCAAAGGAGATTTCACTGTGCATACATTTTATGGAGTATTATGATAAATATGATAGGGTCTTAGACCAAAACGTGCATACATATCAGCAGAATATATTTGCCAACAGGTTTATTAATACAATATAATCTTTTTTTTTAGGTATAAAATGGAAAAAGGTAAACACTATTATATATGTAGATAACTAATGCTTATGAACCTTCTATTCAAGTGAAATCTGTTCAGATTCAGGTCAAGAAATTGAAAATCCAGTTGAGGTACAAGAATTTTCCGAAGATTCTGATGTCAGTGAGGTTCCAGTACCAACAGAAACTATTCCAAATTATGGTAAAGCTATTATCCTAACCAAGCAGCTTAAAAGTTTTGTCGAAAATAGGGAGTCTTTTGACCTTCATTCTGAATCAGTAACTCGATTCCAAGACACCATTTTAAAGAAAAAAAGGAGACAATATATGAATTTTTATGTCCTTAAAGTGACTTTCTTTCATATGGACACTGCTCTTGAACAGACACTTTCAACCAGTCCCGTTCGTATCAGTCCAAAGGAGATTTCACTGTGCATACATTTTATGGAGTATTATGATAAATATGATAGGGTCTTAGACCAAAACGTGCATACATATCAGCAGAATATATTTGCCAACAGGTTTATTAATACAATATAATCTTTTTTTTTAGGTATAAAATGGAAAAAGGTAAACACTATTATATATGTAGATAACTAATGCTTATGAACCTTCTATTCAAGTGAAATCTGTTCAGATTCAGGCCAAGAAATTGAAAATCCAGTTGAGGTACAAGAATTTTCCGAAGATTCTGATGTCAGTGAGGTTCCAGTACCAACAGAAACTATTCCAAATTATGGTAAAGCTGTTATCCTAACCAAGCAGCTTAAAAGTTTTGTCAAAAATAGGGGAGTCTTTTGACCTTCATTCTGAATCAGTAATTCGATTCCAAGACACCATTTTAAAGAAAAAGAGGAGACAATATATGAATTTTTATGTCCTTAAAGTGACTTTCTTTTATATGGACACTGCTCTTGAACAGACATTTTCAACCAGTCCCATTCATATCAGTCCAAAGGAGATTTCACTGTGCATAAATTTTATGGAGTATTATGATAAATATGATAGGGTCTTAGACCAAAACGTGTATACATATCAGCAGAATATACAAGTATTTGCCAACAGGTTTATTAATACAATATAATATTTTTTTAGGTATAAAATGGAAAAAGGTAAACACTATTATATATGTAGATAACTAATGCTTATGAACCTTCTATTCAAGTGAAATCTGTTCAGATTCAGGTCAAGAAATTGAAAATCCAGTTGAGGTACAAGAATTTTCCGAAGATTCTGATGTCAGTGAGGTTCCAGTACCAACAGAAAGTATTCCAAATTATGGTAAAGCTATTATCCTAACCAAGCAGCTTAAAAGTTTTGTCGAAAATAAGGGAGTCTTTTGACCTTCATTCTGAATCAGTAATTCGATTCCAAGACACGATTTTAAAGAAAAAGAGGAGACAATATATGAATTTTTATGTCCTTAAAGTGACTTTCTTTTATATGGACACTGCTCTTGAACAGACACTTTCAACCAGTCTCATTCGTATCAGTCCAAAGGAGATTTCACTGTGCATAAATTTTATGGAGTATTATGATAAATATGATAGGCTCTTAGACCAAAACGTGCATACATATCAGCAGAATATATTTGCCAACAGGTTTATTAATACAATATAATATTTCTTTTTAGGTATAAAATGGAAAAAGGTAAACACTATTATATATGTAGATAACTAATGCTGATGAACCTTGTGCATTAGACCAAAATTAAACACGTCAAAATAAGCTGAATGAATTATATCATAGATCATGAACTCAAAAGATAACGTACAGATACAAATAGTATTTTTTGAAGACTTTGATACACACTTTGGACATCACTTTGCAAGAAAATATACCAACATGAACCATTTAATGGTCCGTTTTTTGGATATTTACTCTATACAAAAGAAAAAAAAAACGCTAAAGTAAAAAACAACACCCAATACCCTGTAATTGTGTACATCTTGATGTTAACTCCCTATTTTATTGGGTAGTATCACATATTCAGAATGTGAAAGCACCTACATATCCATAATATTTTATCAAGAACAGGTGCAGTTTAACAAATAAGGCAAAAAATAACCACTTGAATTGCAAATAAGTGCATTTCAAACTCACGTTTTAGAGCACTAAGCAAACTAAAAAGCTGAATATATTATACATGTTGAACGAAACTTACATTTTCTATTTTGTAATGAAGTAGTAGCTGGAATAGCAGCATTTTTAGTAGATAGTTGTATAAAATTTTTGGAAAACTTTGTCAATACACCGGCCATTATAACCTCACTTCTCTATTTGACAGTGACAGCTCGATCAGCAGGCAGACTGGACACTGGATCAATGGAATCAGAGAATGGAATGGATGCTCGGTTGAAAACCGCGGCGAATACCGCGTTCCAATGATAGACTTTGAACGATAGCGCATGGCCGTCTGATAAGGTTGATAACATATAATTAATTAGTGCGAGACACGCATACGGGAGCGGATTTTATTTATATTATTAATTTTAATTCAAGATCAAGTGTATGTGTTTTTTTACACAGAGGCAGCCGCGCAGGCAGAAGCCTAAATGCCAGGACACCGCGGCCTATGAGGATCCCAAAGAAACTCTGTGAATCCGATTTTTGAACTGCGTAAGATTAGCAGAACTGTGAAAAGCCTCCTCTTGAAGATTGTTCCACAATCTCGACACCCTCGGGACAAAGGAGCGGTCGTATCGGCCAATTCTGGATCTACGAAGTTCGACACGGTTAGGATGGAAGGCCGAAGTCAGGCGGGTCTGCCTGGCATGCGGGATCTCCTTCTCGGGTGATCAAAAACCATGAGACTTTTGTCCTGCCCAGCGAATGTCTCAGACCAAGCGACGCTCGACAGTCGATAGTTCATAAATTGTCTAATAAGATTCAGCAGGGGAGAGTGATGAACCGCAACCGCACGGGTATCATGTAAAAAGTTTATAAAACGTCAAAAAAAAAACCTATAAGATGTCAACTTGCAGACTATACTCTGGGCGCTGAAGAAAGACATTAAACGTAAACAGTGATCAGCACGTGAACAGATCCCTCGAAAGCATCCACGGATATACTCCAGTCACTTTAGGTCTAAACATCCTCGGCAGTGTATTTCTAGTGAATCCACAGACCCTTTTTCGTGTCATCTTGAGACTAGAAAAAGGATGGACTGTTAAAATAAGTTACCTTGATCTTTCATGAGCTCCCAGTACAAAACATCATCGATATATTTTTGATGTAGGAACAACAAATTGGTTTAGAAAACATCCACTTTGAACCTAAATTGACTGGAGTAACATCGATCTACAGACAAATTCAAGGTCACTAGCAGTCGTCGGCGCTCTACGAATCTGCACAGGTTTGGACTTGTAAACGTGATTGTAGATGACACGACAGGCACCTAACAGTCAATTCACGCACAGGATTGCATTGCATACGCATTACGCATTCAGTAGCGTATACTCGTTTTTCGCGAGTGGAACGTTTTGTTTATATATTGCCTAAGATACGATGTCTGACACAGATACAGCCGACGAAGTGGTTGACATCAGCGCAACCCCACCCAAAAAAAGGGCTAAGAAGCTACATTTAAGTGCAAATGAAAAACAAATAATATTAAATATATACAAAAACCAAATTCAAGAAAAACCCGATTTGGTCGTGGACGAAGTTATATGTAAGGTAGCACATATTTCTGGAGTATGTCGGTCCAGTGTTTATAGGATCATTAAGGAATATAGGAGCACTCACTCACTTTCTGAGCCAAAACCGTATCCTGCAAGAAAAAGGATAACGGACGGAGTAGATGACTTTGACAGAACTGCCATCAGGAGGAAAGTGCATAATTTTTTCTTCCGAAATGAGATACCTACAGTAGATAAGATATTAAGATTAGTTAATGCTGATGAGGATCTTCCATCATTTAAAAGAACCACATTCCGAAAACTTTTGAAGGAACTTAATTTTCGATTCTTGAAACGGGGAAGAAACAGTATGTTAATAGAGAAAGAAGAAATTGTTGTGTGGAGAAGGGAATACCTTAGGAAGATTCGGAAGTTTCGCGATGAAAAAAGAAAAATTTACTATTTGGACGAAACGTGGGTGAATGCTGGACATACTCAAGCGAAAGTTTGGGTCGACAAATCAGTAACATCATCAAGGCAGGCTTTTCTAGACGGTCTTTCGGCTGGATTGAAAAATCCTGCAGTTAAGCTCCTTCATCTATCCGGCAATTTAATTTTGATAAATTCGGGCAAATAATATGCTGTGATAGCAGATAATGTGTGATATTCTCCAAAAATGGTGCATTCGCAGTGTAGTCATTAGGAAAAAAAACTTCGACCCTCTTTTAAGCGTTATTTTGAAATTTATTATCATTTTTGGGTGCAGTCAATTTGCTTTGAATGGGTTTTGAGAAGTTGCAAACTTCAATTTTCTACGTTTTTCAGTTTTTGATCAGCATTCCGTGACTCTTAAATTCAGCTAAATGAACTCAATTGCCTCATTCCTTCAAATTTAATCAATCCATAGTGTAAGGAATAATTTATTTCCAGGAAAAGGCAAACGGCTGATCATTTGTCACGTAGGTAGTGAAGACGGCTTTGTTCCCGAAGCACTGTGGGCCTTTGAATCAAAAAGACAGGGGACTATCATGAGGAGATGGACGGCAATTCCTTTGAAAATTGGTTCTCCAACATGTTACTAAAGCTGGAGAATAACGCTGTTATTGTACTGGATAATGCCCCGTACCATTCTAGAAAAATAGAAAAAATTCCCACAATGGCAACTAAAAAAGCAAACATACAACAATGGCTGGCCTCAAAACAGATCGATTTTGATGAAACAATGGTCAAGGGTGAATTGATAAGTATAGTCAATAGACATAAATACAAATACGATTTTAAAATGATCGACGAAATGGCCAAAAAACAAAATAAAACTGTCTTGAGACTGCCACCCTACCATTGTGAGCTGAACCCTATTGAGCTGATTTGGGCCAACATAAAGCAATACGTGGCGTCGAATAATAATACTTATAAATTTTCTGATGTTAAAAATCTCTTTCACATCGCAGTCAATAGAGTTACGGCAGAGGAATGGAAAAACTGTATCCGCCACGTTCGGGAGAAGGTTGAGGTCAAAATATGGGATTTGCACAATGTCATCGATACCCAAATTGAACCTCTAATAATTCATTTAAACGATTCAGAAGATTCAAGTTCCTCTTCTGAATGAGTGCGCGCAGCTTACTTACTAATAACTAAAAAGTGTAGTTAACTCATTTGTGAATCTCTAACTGAAATTTACTGTAAAAGATAATAATTATCTTGTATGAAATTTTTGATGACTACCCATAATATCTTGATGCGGTCCTGTAATGTCTCCTGCGCCTAAACACTCACTCACGAGCAATATGCGTGTATTTGTTTGGGTTTAGTTTCTTTCTTCAGCGCCTAGAGAATAGGTAGTTTTTAGGGCGCAAACAGTCATTCCACGTTTGCTCACTAGGATCGTTTTGAACGTCCATCTATGGAGGAATCACTCAATTAAACTACACGCATTATTGGTTGCATAGTTTTGTAAGGCTCAGAGATCGATTGTCTGTAGTATTTATCCCTGAGAATAGCAAGATCGCATCTGGATGACTATGTGTATTGGTCTGCATGTGTATAAAAATCAGTGATATTTGCTGTGTGAGAAATCATCACTGAATATGCTGAATGTGACGAGTTATTTATATGTTGTGCTTTCTGAATAGAGGTTATGTTCAAAGTTATAAATTAAGAAAAAGCTGGGAAGAACTACGGGATATCATCACCGCGCCCGCGTTGTGTGTAATTATTGTTAGCATGTATATGGCTTGTATTTTGACAATGTACAGTGAATATAATTATTTCGGATTTCTCTCATTTTTGAAATTCGGCAAATTTGTATATTAATTTCCAGAATGTATAAGGAAAGTGTCTGTGCAACTAATTTCTAGCTTAGAATCTCGATTAAGTGTATTTGAGACACAAATCCAATGGAATTATCATCAACACATACAACTTACAACTTAGACGTCCAGTAATCCCATCTCTGCAGCAGATTTTACATAACATTAGAGCCAAACATTGATAACTAAAGCCTCATTACGTATAGGCAACACGTACAACTGAGTGCTAAGTTAACAACTTGTAGGAAAACTTACATAATGCCGAAAAAAAGCAGCATAATGTCACAAAAAAACGAATAATGTCACTTTTCAAGATACGTGATACCCGTGCCGATCGCCATGTGAATGGTAATAGAATCATCGAATCAACTCAGGACTTTAGCGTCACTCCTGAAGTTCTGCCATTGATGACGAATAGTTATCTGATTTCCATTTATAATTGAGTTGTTCGGTCAGACTTACTACGAAGAGCAAGTTATCAATAGAAGCGTCTGTTAGAGTACTCCTGAGTTCTTTGTTTAAATGTGAATATCTGCCAGCTTGCGCTCCCCTTCTTTGAGCCTGGAGAAGAGAGTGTTGCCGCTTGCAGTTAATGAACAACTCACATGTTGCTGTACAGATACCAAGCGCGCATCTCTGTTTGCGACAATTTTTATCACAGCGGCCGCTACCTCAGGGTTCACCTTAGGTGGCTAGAAGAGAATAGAATTTATTCATCTATCGTCATCTCGAAATATCAGCCCCGTGGTGATGCGTCATCTATTGAAACAGAATACTTGGCCACTTTCTGACTCTGCATCTATTTCGTTGGTGATGCACGTATGACGCGCTGAAACAAACCCTTAAGGCGACCAAGAGACATCATAATTATCGGCCCACCTTCGCTCCAGTTGTCTAATATTTGTATTCAACGATTGCACGTATAAGGAGCTGTTCCTTTGTCGTTTCTTATGTTTGGGCTCCTCTCACTGCTGAAAACGTAAACATCGGTGCGCGAACTTGTAACTCGATGTTTAGCACGTGGCACGAGAGCAAGGAATGAGAGTTTGTAGGCTAGGAGGCGGAGAGGGGTACTACACCTGTTCTGTTTACGAGACGAGGCCGGAACATAATTCTTTCAGATTTGTGAAACATACCAGTTAGATTATTATATGCAGTATTTTCGACTATAGGAGACTTCCTAATTGTATTCGTAGAAGTACTACTTTGGCCCACCGTGTATTTGTCCTCTCCATCTGGTACGTGACATGAAAACGCGGTTTGGTGTCTCTGACCATACAGGCGACAGGCATTGCACTCTGGCACTCGCCCATCTCATCAGCCAATCGCGTATCATTACAAGTGTACCCGCACACGCACACCTTTGAAAGTGCATCCAGTCGAGTCGCGATTGTCCTTTTGCAGTCTCTTCAGTTGCAGTTTGCCGGCTTTGTTTTGCCAAACTTTCACGATTCTCTCTTTCAAACCGAGGTTTTCATCAAAAGTGTAATTGTGTGTAATTTATAAGTGAAGAAAAGCGCAAAATCTTTTTCTCCGCGCTGTATATATACGTAAATAATACTCCCCTACAGATGTGCTAAAATAAGGCAAAATAAGAGGATCAACAGGTTTTTCAGGTGAATATTTTTTAAATTTAATTTGCCAGCGTTTACTTGTTACATAAATATATGTCTCATATCAACGTTTAAAGTTCTATACGTGCTTCAATGATAAAATCATAAAATTGTAACAATTGTTTCTATTCATTTCAATATTTCCAGATATATGTTGAGTTAAAAAATATACCATACAGGATAAAAAACCTCTAGCACAATACCTACCACATTTTAGTCGTTTTTTAACTAGAAATGAAGGAATGAAGATTAGAAGAACATTCTTCTTTAGCGTTACATACGTCAAGTTGGTTGACTCGGATTCTACAACTCTCAATGCGACGACAAATAAAAGATAATACTGATGGGCACTTTCTTAGACACTCTAAGTTCCCAGTGACCACGATGGGTTACTATAGTCGAAATCACGAAAGATGACGATTACGTCATCATTTTAGTCTGTATAAGAGCCGTTTTACACACAAGAGAATTACTCCGAAAATTATGGTCATAATTATACTGAAAATTTGCATGGAAAAAATATTGAAGATTTTCTCTACAACCTGTATGACACAAGCAAACAAAATTTCGGAGTAATTCATATGATACGCTTGCGCATTAGAGTTATATTTTCAAATGGACATAACCTTAACGGGTATGACGTCCAATATAATCGGAAAGACAACAGACTTCGATAATTTAAATTCATTTTTGAAATCGAGATCTTGGTTAATATTATAAAACTTCTCAATGCTTGGACTATCGCATCCAGCGCCTGACGCCGCAAATTTCTGTTTTTGTAATTGGGTGACTTCACCTTGTACAGGTTTGGCCATTTTTGGTACTCCTCCAACAACATTGTAAATTCTTCCCGATTCCACGACATTATGAATAAACAATAACAATAAACGCTCCTTCCTACGACTCGAACAGGACCACTCCCACAAATGTTAAGTGAGGTTATGTTGTTGTTGTTGTCGTTGACATTTGATATTGACATGCACGGAAATAACCCTCTGCGCCGATTCTCGCGCATATAATATAGAACGGGTTTTATATTTTTACCATGAAAATTTTCACAAGAATTCTTTTACGTGTAATACGCCAGCAAAATTTTCGGCATAATTATGACCATAATTTTCGGAGTAATTCTCTTGTGTGTAAAACGGCTCTTAAAGACAAACGACAGCGATTTGTGAATATATTTAATGAAGTTTCTGCTATGTTAGACAGAGACAAACAGAATTTTATTGTCTAAACAAACTGTATTGCTAATTTGCATGTGTCCGACAAAGATAGACGATGTTTTCATGTTGCATGATCGATCATATTTGAAAGATGAATAGATAGGTTATGTTAAAGCAGGTTATGTTGTTTTCGAATAATACTTTGGTCTTTGGTGCTCCTGTCTTAAGGTATTCTACTCATAACTGTTTTTTTTCAAAACAAAAACTCACCACTAAAATTATTATTAAGGATCACTCAAAACCATGAAAATAAAAATGATCAGTGAAATAACCTAACTTCGCAAAATCATAATATAAATTTGTCATTATGTTCCTGACATCGTGATTTTATCATCGACGTACGTCCATTGATTACTTCAGAACAATTTAGGGTATGACGTAATAGTCATCTTTTGTGATTTTGACTATATGAATGGACTTAAACTAATCACGAGGCCTCTGTTTCACCGTTGTACAGGGTGATCAACTAAAAGAATGCGAGATACTGTATCTGGCTTGCGGCAAACACAGCTGGTACTAAAACGGCCAAGAGAAAAACCTGGAAAATATTTTTAAGTTTCTGAAATGGCTGCTAGGGAGCGTAACTGCAATTTTGAATGTAAAAAAGTGACGTTTCCGTGAATTCCGCTATACTAACCTAACAAAAAATACCTTATCTCCAAAGTCGAGGATAATGTGAACATTTCTTGTTTGCCAAGTTTTGCTGTATCTCTAAAAATAAAGTGGTGGGGGTGTTCAATTGCTTCCGTAAAAAACACCCTGTATCTTCGAAACGGCTGAGCCGATTTTAACAAACTTGGGCTAGTTGAAAAGAGCTATTCTTGGGCTACAAATGTTATAATATTTGAAGTTTTGTTAGTTTCACATGTGGTCGCTAGAAGGCCTTTTTCGCTTTCCGAAAGAAAAGATTAATTTTCTCAAATTAAATCCACTGTTATGATTTTCTAGCCATCCCCTTTCTATTTTAAAAAATCAAATAAGCTGTATTTTGCCTGTGTTACTTGATCAACAATGAAGCGATTTACAGGATCCATGGCATTCTAGATCGAAAAATAAAAATTGCAATAAAAACGACTTTATCTGTCAAATATTGACAAGTGAGGCGTTGTTGAGTTCAGAATGTCATTCTCGATCGAATTAAGTAAAAATCTATAGGGTTCAAAAATCGAAAGTTGGAGTCGTTTCCGGTCAAACAGGAGGTGCGTCAAAGCAAATGAATATGTCAGAAAATGTAAATTCATTTCATCTTCAATAATAAAAAATTTAAAGGGGTGAGCCATCTTGGAGAATCACCCAGTATATCTTCGGCCATCAATTATCGAGCTTCATTCCATGTCATGCGGGTTCGAGACCCATAAAAGGAAAGATGATTTTTTTCTAGGATTCGTAACTGTTCGAAATTCTAATACCCCGACTTTGTGTCGATCTTGATACCGCATTTTTATTTATTTTCATTTGAATACGTTTCTTATCTGTGATATCTTTTATGTGAATATTTGAATTGTGCAATAAACACCTATCGGTTGATACCGTGGCGCTTGTATAAGTAAACTTTGGCAACGGTTGCTTTTATTGCAGATGAAAATACATCGGTAATTTTTTGAAGCCAGAGAAGCGGTAAATGTACTGAAATAAATCGGCGCCATACAAACTGAGAATTGAGATTATTTAAATATACTGCACCTCTCATCAGTAACTATATTTAGCTCTCAGCTAAAAGAGACTTGAAAACATCTAATGCATTTGAGTTTAATCGAAAAAAAAAAAATAATAATAGAAATAGCAAACGCTGAATTTTCTGATACCGCATTAAATGCATTTCCTAATAATTCTAAATGCATTGCTGAACGATCGAAGGTAGCAAAAACTTTGTAGGAGGACTCCGACAGGTAGGGCAAACAGCTGAAGGGGACCAATGCAAGAGCACGATGATTCTCGATCATAATCTTTTCTATACAGTTTATTGTTGCATAACTTTAAGATTCGATAGAACTTTTAAAATTAATGCATAAAGTCTATATAAACATGGGTCGAAAAATGCGTGGCTTCCGAAATACAGGGTGTTTAAATTTACTTTCTAAAATAGTTTTTTTTAAATATTTCGAACAATATTTGATGTATAACAGTGAAAATTGGTATACAAGGGTTTTTTGGTACGACAAAACGAACCATGGACATAGTTTTACTGTAGCCGCTAGAGGGCGCTCTCTACTGTACCTGTAGTGTATTAAAATGACCGAAAATTTTTTCTCAGTGCAATTTTTTGCTTTTTGAACAAAAAAACTGATTCTTCGCACTTTTCAACATAAAAAGCTCTCCTGTGAGTTTTCCTTATAGTTAGCCGTTTTTGAGGTATTTCGATTTTTATGGTTCGATGCATTTTTAATTATTTATGGGAAAATAATATTTTTTTTACATTTTCGATTTGGGCATTACAAGTAATTAAGATGATCGTTTAGATTGTGTTTTTAGACACAGCAATAATTCCTAACTCCAAATAAACACAAAAAACAGAATATTAATTTGTTTAATTTTCCAATATTATTTTTAACATATTAAATTAATTATTTACAACTAAAATGCTATTGGATAGTTAGGACAAACATACAAAATCTAAAGTAGTTGCTCGAAATGTAAACCCAATTGTTCAATACACAATTCACATCTACGAATGATCGAACGTGGTATAGCATTATTCAAATAAGGACTTATTTCATCACATGCATTCCTGATTCTGTCTATTAGCATATCTCTTGTGGTTACGGGAGTCTGGTACACTTTTTCTTTTAGAAATCCTCACACAAAGAAATCTAATGGATTTAGGTCAGGGGATCGTGGAGGCCAGGTGACTGGTCCTCCACGGCCGATCCATCTTTCTGGATAATGTTTGTCCAGCCAGTTTCTAACTATTCTCGAATAATGAGCTGGACAACCATCAAGCTGGAACCAGGCCAATCTTCTTAAATCTAACATAACATCATCCCACATATTTGCATGTTCAGCCTTTAAAAATTCCAAGAAGTTCGCAGCATTTAACCTTGCAGGCAAAAGGTAGGGTCCAAATAGTCGATTACGGTAGATACCAATCCACACGTTCACACTAAATTCATGCTGAAAATTTCTTTCCCGAACTGCATGCGGATTTTCATGCGACCAAATATGTTGATTATGAAAATTTACCACTCCACGTCTAGTGAAGCATGACTCATCGGTCCATAAAACGTTACTTAAAAACTCCCTATTATTATCAGTTCTATCAAGAATCCAAAATGAATATCCGCTAACTCTTGACCGGAGAATAAAAATGGCAGTTTTATAAAACTTACAAAAAAAAAACAGGTAAAAGAAACTAAATTTCGTGCATTCACAATTGCTAAAAAACGTTTCAGGTTTCAACAGACAACAAAACTAACTGTCAACTAATTGACGTTTAACCTTATTCTGCTTTCAATTTCAAAAGCAGCCTACTTCTAAAAATTATCGAGATACTGACTTTTTAACGTTTTTTTATCATAAATAATTAAAAATGCATCGAACCTTAAAAATCGAAATATCTCAAAAACGGCTAACTACAACGAAAATTCACAAGAGAGCTTTTTATGTTGAAAAGTGCGAAGAATCAGTTTTTTATTCAAAAGCAAAAAATTGCTCTAAGAAAAATTTGTCGGTCATTTTAATACACTACAGGTACAGTAGAGAGCGCCCTCTAGCGGCTACAGTAAAACTATGCCCACGGTTCGTTTTTCGTACCAAAAAACCCTTGTATACCAATTTTCACCGTTATACATCAAATATTTATATATACTTTATGCATTAATTTTAAAAGTTCTATCGAATCTTAAAGTTATGCAACAATAAACTGAAATACCCTGTATAGTTTTACTAGAGACTAAATATTCCAACTGGAGTATCAGTCTCACACGGATGTATAAACACACGGAAATATGGGATCATCCTAAATAACCCAATGAACAGAGTGACGTCATAATATCGGCATTCTTAAGGCACTACTGACGTACGCCGACCAACCAAAAATGATGTCATTATGTCTCCTGTCACGACCAACTTACGTCATTATGTGACGTCATAGTATGACGCATAAAAGATACATACAATGCCGATATGACGTCAATCTGAGGTCAATATGACGACTATGTAACGTCGATATGACGTACAATCAGTTATACAGAGGAGTTTCTAATAAATTTGTCATTTACGAGAATAAAACATGATGGAAAATGTCAATTTGAAATATTTGAACATGGAATATTATTATTAGAAAAGTCATATTAAAAGATATTTTTGATCGAAGAATTCCTGATACTTTTTATAAATAGTTTACCTTAATGTTCATTAAAAGTCCTTTGTATATGTGTTGACTTTCCATTACTGACGTCAAAATGACAGCCTTCTAAAGGACGTCTTGTTGTCGTCAATAAAGACGTCATTTTTTAGTTAATGACGTTTCCGACCAAAAGTGACCGAATAATGACGTCATTTTGGCGTCATCATGTTCACTGGGAAATGATTCAATTTAAAAAGATAGGTGTATCGTTGTTCCCATTTTGTCGCCGATGCCTGATGCGTTGTATCAGTGTTTTGAAAATTGTTGAGATTTGGTATCCAGCTTAATATGGGAATGTCCACTCTGTCACGAGATCAAACAAGGTTGATATTATGAGGCAGGTATTTTTCAACTGCGTATCCATTTGAAGTTGCTTTTCGAACTATTGCAAATAATGGAATCGGAAAAATTAAGATTTTGAAAATGATTGAGGCAGCAAAGAAGAGGCTTCTAATTACCATAAATTCAAGGAAAGTTTTATTTATAAGCTGGTGGACAGTTGCTTTGCAACATGGAAAATTTTACCCAAATTCAAATCTCGATATTTTCTGAAATGAAAGAGATATCTAGTTGCGGTATTCGAAATGTTCTTGACCATCTCTTTGAGAACACGTACAGGGTTCGATCGATATATTTCTTTTATTTATGCACTTATACAGGGTGAGCAAAGGAAGTTATGTTTTTTAGCAATGTTGGATTCTCAATTTTTGATCTTGGACATTTTTCTATGCATCTCTTTGATATTTGACTATCCTAAAAAGTGATATATCAATTTTTTTAAGTTGGTAATAACTCAAATTATGGAATTTTAAAAAAGTGTTATATTTATCCTTAAAAACAAGACTTTTTTGGTTTCTCTTGAGAATGGGTATTTTTTCTTACACTGTTGCTTAAAGCGCAACAGTTTAGACTGATGATATTTTTTGTGAAGTACCGAATCAACCTGCTTGACGTCACTTTAGTCTAATCAGTCCATATCTATTGACGTCCTGTATTTAACGTTTATCAGACATGAATGTCAATTTGAAAAGCTTACTGTTTTTAACTTTCTTGAAATTTTGTATAACACGTGTCAGAAGTGTAATATATTAAGAACATAAACTAAACATAAATCTTATAATAATATAGTCATAATAAGCTATTTACAGGCAAGCATTTCGCAATATATGTTAAATAACAGGTATCAACACCGCTCATTATAAATTTCTATTATCATCTGAGATACTGATAATGCATTGCACGTTTAATTCTCCTTACAGGTAGCTGTGCAACTATCAGGGAAATAAACTGTAATGTCTCGTGGAATTTTAAGGCTTCAACAGTACAAACGGCTCTGTGATATAAACGCATTTTCCTTCAGATGTAGTTTAGGCAACTTGCTATGTTCTGTAAGATGTTCGAAGCCCCAAAACAGAACATTCCTAACCACTACATATTTGGGGAAAGAAGCTGTTAGGGAAGCAGCAAAAGACAATCCTCAGGTAAAGCCGCCTGAGCCGCCACCTAAAGGAATTCCATATAGTAAGCTGACTGTTGGGGTGCCAAAAGAGAGCTGGCAAAATGAGAAAAGGTATTTTGGATGCTTTGTATTTTTTTTATTCAGAAATCCCCCATCTTTTGCATTATATACAGCAATAACAGTACTATAGTTGTAGTCACCGTTCTTTGCGGGTCAAAGTAAGACCACCAGTATCCCTGTATACAGGGTGTACCTTAATGATATGCGAAGTTTTAGGAAAAAAATGGAAATTAATTAATATTTACAGAACCGCTTCAGATATTTCACTGATATTTAGTACGTAGTGAAAGTTAATAAAGTTGCATAATTTTCAATGCAAAATTAATTTTTAGGTTTAACAGTGGCGTGCGTACGGGTATTGACTTCGATATTTTTTAAGAAAAAAATGGTACGCCAATGTTTTTTTGCCAAATAAAAATTATTTTTTAATTGCCCGTTCAATTTAAAACAAATTATCTCTCTTGAATTATTTTCCTTCGATGCGCCATTTTGAGTAAAAAAATAAAATCCGTTTTATTGTCTAACTTGCAAAATTCACTGGACAACAAATTTTAGTTTTTTAATTGTATCTTGTGGGAAAAGTGCACTTCTTTGTTAATTTTGGGGCGCTGAATCCAAAAACGACAATGAAATAATAAAATTAGTTGCGGTTTAGAAAAAAAAACTTTTTATTTTTAAGCATATATTAAAAAAATTAACAAGATTCATATACTTATAAGAATCACTATATGCGCTGTATTTTTGCTGTTCTTTTATGGATCGTTTCTGGAGCATCTCTACCAAGAGTCCAACAGTAGTCTGCAAGCATGGAAGGATTCCACTTTCCCTGGTACCTTTTTTCCATTGTTGAAATATCCTGATGAAAACGTTCGCCGTGCTCATCACTTACGGCTCCGCAATTGCCAGGAAAAAAGTCCAGGTGTGAGTGTAGGAAATGAATCTTAAGAGACATATTACAGCCCATCTTTTGATACGATGACAGCATATTTTTGACAAGGGTTTTATAGTTGTCAGCTTTTCTATTTCCCAAGAAATTAGTGACCACCAGACGGAAATCATTCCAAGCAGTTTTTTCAATACCTGTTAAAGTGTTTTCAAACTGTGTATCTTTCAAAATATTTCGAATCTGTGGCCCAACAAAAATACCTTCTTTAACCTTTGCCTCACTTAGTCTTGGAAATTTCTGACGCAGGTATTGAAAAGCTGACCCATCTCTATCTAATGCCTTGACAAACTTTTTCATTAGGCCCAACTTGATATGCAGTGGTGGTAATAACATTTTTTTCGAATCTACTAATGGCATATGCTGTACATTTTTTTGACCTGGCTCTAGGAATTGACGAACAGGCCAGTTTTGTCTGGTGTAATGAAGTTGCCCGACTGTCCCATTCACACAAAAAACAGCAAAACTTTGTGTAGCCTAGCTGCAGCCCAAGTAAAAGTGCAACAACTTTCAAATCGCCACAAATATGCCATTGGTGCTCATCGTATTTTATGCATGTCAATAGGTATTTCATATTGTCATATGATTCTTTCATGTGAACTGCATACCCTACAGGAAGAGATGGTAAAATATTTCCAATATGCAATAACACTGCCTTTAAACTCAATGTTGAACTGTCTATAAACAATCTCCATTCTTCTGGGTTATAGTTTATATTTAAAGCCGCCAGTAAGCCGTTAATGTTACTGCAGAAAACCAAGTTATTCTCCATATTGAAAAATGGTTCTAAGTCTTTGTGGCGTTTACGAAAAACACATACCGAAACATCGTCTTCTAACAAGTTCCACTGCTGCAGTCTTGATCCAAGTAACTCTGCCTTACATTTTGGAAGTTCTAAATTTCTTACAAGATCATTTAATTCCGACTGTGTTATTCTGTGCGGTTGGTGGCATGACGTGCTCGGTATAAAATCAGAATCTCTTGACGTTGATGGCATCTTCTTCCTGACGAATCACTCGATCGCCATGATCTGATTCGTTTTCTGATTCGCAAGTGTAGGATTCTGGGGGTTTTGGAATAGGATTTTCGTCACTGTGAGGCACAGGTCTCATCGCAGGTGGTATGTTTGGGTAGTTAATAACCGATTTTTTTTTCTTGGACATACCTGTGGCTTGTCCAGCACAAGGTACCATGCAAAAGTAACAATCATTAATATGATTTGTAGGCTCTCTCCAAAACATTGGAACAGCAAAGCGCATAGACCGTTTTTTGCCATTTAACCAGCTCCTCAGACTTGAAGCACATGTACAGCAGATGTGGGGTGCCCACTGTTTGTCTTGATCACCTAGTTTACAACCGAAATAAAGCTGATATGCCTTTGTTATTAGTGGAGTAATAGACCGTCTCTGAGACGCAAAAGTCACATCACCACACACGTAACAAAACTGATCTGGATTGTTTACACACTTTCGAGACATCTTGCATGAACGCTGTCAGCCAACTGAGAAAAAAATGGCTAATATAAAACAATATAATGTACACGTATGTATAACGTAACACAATCATGCCGATTACATCATCTTTCCTTGCCGAATATAAAAATGTAGCACGTGCATTCTTGTGAATTACAGTATATTAACACTGTCACAGCAGGAACACATATAATTACCGTATCTCTAAAACTTGAACTGATATTGAAAAAATAAGTTCATTCCGGTTTTAGCACATTAAAAATAGTAATATTTTGTTGATTTTATTTAGGATATTTTTTGGCTGTTGATCAGTGTTATTATTAATTTAATTGGAAAAATTAAACACATTAGGGATAATGAACAACAACAACAACTGACAACATAAAAAAACATTAAAACCAAAGAAATGATTACAAAAATTGTTGAAAATGATCCTCTTCACTTCGTATGCATGCTTCCGCGCTCCTCATGGAATTGCACAATCGTTGAAATATCCCTGTGCGTGTTTTTTATTCTATCACAAGCTGCAACTATTCTTTCTCTTGATTCCTCTACAGTGTTAATGGTACATTAGTGTCTTAAGATAGCCCCACAAAAAGAAATCTAAACTGTTGAGGTCTGGGGACCTTGGTGGCCATTCTTGGGGCCCACCGCGGCCAATCGAACGATTTGGATAAACAGTTTGTAAATAATTACGAACCGCTACACTCATATGCGCTGGTGCACCATCATGCATGTACCACATACTGTTTCTTATTACTAACGGAAAATCATCAAGCAGCAAATTCAACTGTTGTTGAAGAAAATTGAGGTAAGCCTGTCCGTCAAGTCGTCCCGGCAAGAAGAATGGGCCAATAAAGTGGTTGCCAATAATTCCTGCCCATACGTTAACCGAAAATTGTTGTTGGAAATGGGTTTCGGTTACGGCATGGGGATTTTCTTCTGCCTACAAATGATTATTGTGGAAATTCTTAATGCCAAAAATTAGCTTCGTCCGTGAACAGAATCATTGATTCAAATTGCGGATTATGTGCGATTTTTTGAAGATACTACTGACAAAAGGTCACACGCCTTGGAAAACCAATGGGAAGTAATGCCTGTACTCTTAAAATATGGTAAGGATATAACAAAAAAATCACTAAAATTCTCCAAACAATTTGATGGCAAATATTTAAGTGTCTAGCGATCTACTCATTTCAGGGTGTTCTTCGACTCGTGCAGCACTGCTTCCTCAATTTCAGGTGTTCTCACACTTAGAGGTCACCTTCAGATGTTCCTTTTCGGACAGAACCAGTTTCAACAAGACGCTGATGAATATTAGAAAAGGTTCGGCTATCTGGCAAAGCACGATCGGGATATCTCTGGTGATAAATCCTTCTGGCTTGCTCACCATTACCGTCGGCAAGGCCATATACGTAATGCATTTCCGCCATTTCTGCATTTGAATAATCCACCATTATTAACAAGATTGTAAAAACTAAATAATGAAAAAGATGTCACAGCGAACAGATATGAATAACAGAGACTTGTCAGATGTCAGATGTCACAGCAGCTGAATATTTATTGCTAAATTGCATTCTTCAATTATTATATTAATTTTCTCGGGCAATAGAACGGTTTTTATTTTTTTACTCAAAAATAATTCTTTACGAATTGATGACAGCGTTTTTTAATTTGTTGTTATATTTTTTCTTCTTCGAATTTTTGCAAATAAATGAAATGCCCTTTTTTGATAAAACTACAGGGTGGCCTTAGTACCACCAGCTGTTGAAGTACTGGTCAAAAAAGGATTTACGGTTCACATTGAAGAAGATGCTGGGATCGAAGCAAAAATCAGGAATGCGGATTTTGAAAAATCGGGAGCAAAAATTGTGAATACTGAGTCGGCATTTAATTCAGGTATTTTAAACAAATGTTCGTGAGCTGGAGCCTTTTTCTGCTATTCATATTGTTGCAGATATTGTGCTCAAAGTAAGAAAGCCGTCGATGGAGGAAGTAGAAAAGTTCAGGAATAATTCAACGCTTATTTCGTTCATATACCCGGCTGAAAATAGGGATCTGGTAGAAAAATTAGCTCAGAAGAAACTTAATGTATTTGGTGAGGATTTTTTTGTAATTTATACTGTTTTCAACAAATTTTATTTGTTTAATTGTTTCCAGGGATGGATTGCATACCTAGGATAACCAGGGCACAAGTCTTTGATGCATTGAGTTCTATGGCAAATATTTCAGGGTACAGGGCGGTGGTAGAGGCTGCTAATCATTTTCCACGCTTTTTCGCGGGTACGTGAATTCGTATATATTATTCTGTTTAGGTTGATTAATTAAGGGTAAATTTTCCTGTAAATAGACACATTTTTCTGTATGATTTTTGACCCCTAGCACGAAAAAAGTATCAACGCGAAATTCACTTGACAGTCGGGGTTTGTTAATTTTCCTAGCAGATAACTTGCCTAACCAAAAACGTCTTTAGGTCAGATCACGGCAGCTGGTAAAGTTCCCCCAGCGAAGGTTTTAGTTATCGGAGGAGGGGTAGCTGGACTCGCGGCCATTGGACAGGCCAAAGCGATGGGTGCAATAGTGAGGGCTTTCGATACCAGATCTGCGGTTAAAGAACAAGTGGAATCGCTTGGCGCTGAATTCCTCACTATAGATATTAAGGTAGGCATATAATCAAAATCACGAAAGATGACTACTACGTCATATTCGTTTCTTCTATGTCACCATATGGATTAATTATCCACGCTGGTATTACCATAGTCAGAATGTCCTCAAACCTAGATTCAAAATCTGAATAGAGGGCATTTAAATGTTGAACGTAAGTTGAAACGTCGTCTTCCTGGCAGCTTGTCTGTGACAAATTGGGGAACTGAGAAAATTCCAATATTTTGCTTCATTAGTTTAACTCTGGCAAGAAACGCTGATAAGATGGACTTTGTTTTCATCAAATTTAAACTGTCGCCTTGTAATTGCAAATTAACCATATTAAATTTTGTAAACAAATCTGTTAAATAGGCGATGTCTGTTTTCCTCTTCATTAAATTTTCTTTTAAAATTTCATCTTTAGTATCCAGAAATTCTAAAATAGTCTCAAAAAGTGCAAAAAATATTGTCAAACATAAGCCTTTCGACAGCCAGCGTACTTCAGTGTGAAGGAGTAATTGATGAAAGTGTTCGTCATTTTCTTCACACAACTGCGCAAATTCAACGCGTTGCTTCGGATTCGGTTTACTGCATCAATGACTAAATGAAGTAATCCATGCAATCTAACACTCAAATTTTTAGCAACTAAATGTTGTCGATGGATGACGCAATGTATTGCTAACACCCCTGACAGATTTTGTTTTAAATAGCTTATAAATCCACGATAACGTCCAACCATGCCAGGTGCTCCATCTGTAGCTACTGATATTATATTTGATAAAGGATTGCTTTTTCAATGAAGTAATCAAAACATGAAATATTGATTCACCTTTAGTGTCGATTATCAAAGTTCTTGCGAAGAGCAGTTCTTCGTAGATTTCTTGATTCATAATAAAACGAACATATGCCAATAATAATGCTGCATTATCAGGTAAAGTTGACTCGTCCAGTTGTATAGAGAAATGGGTCGTTTGCAAATAATTACATAAGAAGCTTTCAATATCAGAACTCATTTCAACAATACGTCTTTCAACAGTATTGTTGCTTAAGGGAATTCTTTTAATGATATTAGATGCAGGTTTGTGCAAAACAGTTTTTAAAACCTCTTCAACGGCTGTCAAAGTTAACTTCTCTCCGATGATATGCGGTTTTCCGGATTTTGCTATAAGTAACGAGATATTGTAAGACGCCCGCAAACCATCATCATTTCTTTGCGACGTCGAAGCGAACATTCTGTCCAGTGTATGTCTCTTCTGAAATTTATCTTTGAGTGTTTGAAAGTATTTCAAATCTTTCTCTGTTTTATCAGGGTGGCATCTTCTCAGATTGTCTTGCAGTTTAGATGGTTTCATAGCGTCATTGCCCAAAACTTTGTTGCATAAAAGGCACAAAGGCGATTGTTTGTCCGGCAATGATGGAATGAAGCCAAATTTCAAATAATCAACACTGTACTGCCTGCATTTCTTTTTAGATTCGGACATGGCATCAGTCATCTGTGGGCAAAATTAAATTATTTAAATAAGACAGAAAATCCAGCAGCTGTATATTAAAAATATTTTTTGATTTTTCCGAAAACATTCCATAATTCGAACATCTTGCAACAATTAGCTCGAATTATGGAGATTGCACTGTAATTATATTACCGATTGCTAAAACTTTCAAAAAGAAACTATTGAGGACTACTCGTGTAATTTTGCATGATTGAATATCTAACTACTAATAACTAAAGTCATGATTGGCGTAATTTATCTATCTTTGCTAACCTCGAGTACAAAACTAAAATTTAATAAAAAATAATGTACTTACTTTTCTCCAGCACTCTCAAACAATATAACAGTGACTCACTATAATTTGTGTGATATACTGTTTCTATTTTTTAAAATATTTTCTTAGCACTTTCCTTTTCAAGATTCAGGAAACGAATAAACGTATTTGTCCCACATTCGTATTTATAGAGTGACGAATTGAACAAGTCACTGCAAAGTAGCGAAGCTCTGAGACTGCGACTCTCAGGTTTTTACAAGTTCAAAATATATTGCGACCACAAAGCGAATACCAACATCCTACAACTTACACAATTTTATAAACATATATAATAAATTTTTTACTTCATAGGTACTTTTATAAATAATGTATATGTTTTGATATTATAAGATAGTATGTAAGTAAATAGGTACTATCAGTGTATGTGTTGAGATCCACTATCGTGGACCCCCAATTTTTTTTTCGCTGACGTAGACCCCTTGCAGGTTGTCATAGACCCCTAGGGGTCGATATAGACCACTTTGGGAATCAATGGTTTAGACAATAAAATTCTGATTGCCTCTGTCTAACATATCTGAAACTTCATTAAAAATATTCACAAATCACTGTCGTTTGTCTTGACTACAGACTAAAATGATGACGTAATCGTCATCTTTCGTGATTTCAACTATATGAAGATTACTACAAATTCCGGATGGAATTTGTGTCTGGCCTTGTCGGGTTGTTTCAAATATTCGAACAATTGGAGTGCATTTTAAACAACATTATGTCTTATTATTCATACAGGAAGAAGGAGGAACTGATGCCGGGTACAGTAAAGAAATGTCAAAGGAGTTCATCGATGCGGAAATGGTTTTGTTCGCAAAACAGTGTAAAGATGTAGACGTTGTTATTTCTACAGCACTTATACCTGGAACAAGGGCCCCGCTTTTGATTAAAAAGGTAGAGTGGATGCTATTTTTTAATTTTTTCTCACTGATTGAAGATGTTGTATATACAGGGTATTCGAAAAATAAACGGAGATATTTTAGAGGGTGATTCCTGATTAAATAATATGAAAAAAAATAGGTGTCCGGAAATGCAGTTTTCAAGATGAATTAAAAAAAAATATTAATTTGTTGTGGTATCATGGTACCCATTGCAAAAGTTGCAATAACACTCTTATCTGGATTTTTTTTGGATTTTTTGTTTTCCAATGCACTTGAGATTTTTCTAGCAAAAATTAATGAACCAATTTTGACCAGTGACATGCGATAAAACGGTTTTTATTTTTTTTTCTCTCGAAAACGAAGTGACGTACGAAAAAATACAGGAGGCAAAAAAGTTGTATTTTAGATGCTCAATCAAATAACAGATATTACAGTTACAAAAAAGACAGTGGCGTACACTTTTTTGCTAATAATATTCGCTAAGGTACCCCCGGGACGCCACTGGACCTAACAATTTTAATCAATTTAAAGCCAAATTATCCTCATGATACAACAAATAATATTCTCAAATTTTAACAGAATCGTGTGAATATTTTTTAAGATATCAATAATTTTTTTTAATTTAATTTTAAAGTTAAACACTTTTTTATATTTTTTTTTTAAGAAGGAATTACCCTCTAAAATATCTCCGTCTATTTTTGAACACCCTGCATACTTCAACAATGTAAAGTCACTTGTTGCTAACTTTATATTATCGTCTATATTATTTCAGGAACACATTGAATCCATGAAACCAGGAAGTGTTGTAGTAGATCTAGCCGCTGAATCAGGTGGCAACATCGAAACAACTAGGCCTAATGAAGTTTATGTTTACCATGATGTAACTCATGTAGGCTTAACGGACCTTCCTAGCAGATTACCAACGCAAAGCTCGAATTTGTATGCCAACAATATTTCAAAGTTCTTGTTATCAATGGGTATGTACTTACAATCCAATTTGCATATAATTTTTTATTCTTGAAGTAGAAAAAATACTTATTGCTATACGGGTGTTATTTAAGTACGTGGCCAAACTTCAGGAGGTGATTTTTTAAGGAATTTGAAGATGAAAAGCTCATATCAACAGGTCCAGAAATGCTTCATTTTTTTTAAATCGGTTTTTCTTAAATATGTTGATAAACTTTCAGTCGATTTTGTTTAAATTTAGCAGTGGTATTAAAGGCAATAAGGGGCTAATTTAGCACCGATTAGATTGAAATTATTAAGTCCAGTGGCTTTATGGAAGACACCCTAACAAATATCTTTAACAAAGGATTTATGCGTCACTGACTTTTTGAGTTGTTCTATTTTTTAGAACTAACTAGCTATAAATTTTGATAGTAAAATTTAATAATTTGCAAGCGTTGTTCGTTCGTAAGTCGATTCATGGTTAAATTATAGACCAAACTGAACAAGTTTGACAATGACACAAGACACGATTCACGCGTCATCTGTCAAAAACAGTGTTGCCAAAAAGATACTAGCAAAAAAATCACCCATTACAACTTTTTTGTCTCCCGAGTTTTTTTCATATAAAAGATAAAAAATAAAAAGCACTTTACTCATTACTTATTTTTAAAAAAAAGTTTGTCACCCTGTATCTTGAAAACGAAGCATTTCTGGACCTATGTTTGTATAAACTTTTCATCTCAAAATTACTGTATATTGATGATGTATTTCTGTTATTTTAGTTTGTCGTTTTAATTTTCGACATCACTTCCTGCCTAACGCACTATCTATTTTCACTTACGATTTACAGGCGAAAAGAACCACTTCGATATAAACTTGGACGATGAAGTCGTACGGGGAAGCATCATATTGCAAAAGGGAAATCTCATGTGGCCTCCACCACCCCCTAAAGTAGTACCTAGCCCGGTTGTGCCCAAAACGCCTGCTGCAGAAATAGCTGCTCAGAAAAAAGTGGACCCCTTGAGTGCGACATTGAACAACTCCTTAATGATTACGGGCGGTAAGTGCATATTTATCTTTTTGGTAAATATCCAGCTTCTTTTTTGGAAATCTCACGAAGTTTCTTATGGTTATCAAAAAAAATATGGGTGAAGGTAAATAAGATTTGAAGTAATGCGACCAAATCTCAATTACTTAAAATATATCAGATCAAGCTCGTTCCTGATTCATATTCTTCATATTTGATCTGTTGTCAGTGTTTCGTAAAATTGTTGACTTTTCAGGTCGCAGTGTTCAGTGTTACTACTGGAGAATGCATAAAAAATATGAATGTATTTTTTGTTCTACACAATTCCCAAACCATAATCACGATATCACTATTGTTTGTTTGTTTCAGATTTATTTAGCATTAATGCTACAATATCCATAATATCCATCTTACACAGTAATCACATAATATATTATGTCTTCTTGTTTTTCCATGAGATATTTTTTCAATTTCCCCTCGAACATTTTACTACTGATTCACATCTTGATATCATAACTGAATTTATTAGATCATATACCTAAAAACATGTATTTCCCGGTGAACATGATGACGGCAAAATGACGTCATTATTCGGTCACTTCTGGTCGGAAACGTCATTGACTATAAAATGACGACTTTATTTACGCCATTTTTATGACGACAACAAGACGTTTTCCAAAAGGCTGTCACTTTGACGTCTTTCTTACTTACACACTTACCTACAAAGAAAATATATACTCAAAATCACGAAAGATGACTATTACGTCATACCATAAATTGTACTGAAGTAATCAATGGACGTATCATAAAATCACGAGTCAGAAACATAATGACAACAAATTTATATTATGATTTCGCGAAGTTAGGTAATTTCACTGATTATTTTTATTTTCATTTTATTTCATGGTTTTGAGTGATACCTTGATAATAATTTTAGTGGCGAGTTTTTGTTTTGAAAAAACAGTTATGATAGAATACCTTAAGACATTAACACCAAAGACAACAACATAACCTGTTTTAACATAACCTAACTATTCATCTTTCAAATATGATCGAGCATGCAACATGAAAACATCGTCTATATTTGTCGAATTATTAGCAATACAGTTTGTTTAGACAATATTTGTCTGTTTGGAATTCTTCGACTAAAAATATCTTATTATTTTTTCTTTTCAAATAATAATATTCCACTTTCAGATATTTCAAATTGCCACCTTACATCATGATTTATTCCCGTCAATAACAAATTTATTAGAAACTGCTAAGTATACCATTAAACAAGTTTTACTAAAATATTTGTAATCAAGCGTGGTAATAATTCAAATTTTGGAACGGTATGCGTGTTCGTCTTTTGGCAATGGCTCAGCCATTTTCTTTTATAAATCTATGGGTTTGGAATTTCTTCATCTTTAACGTACATTGTGCTACAGTTTAGTAGGGACGTTAGTATTGCCTTATAGTCAATAAGGCTTAGGTGACAACCAGGAAACAAGAAGTGTTTTGGCCTCCTACAAACAATTTCTGAACCATAGGAGAATTTGAACGTGTTTGAGATCAAACGGTGTTTTTTCGTTCTTTATTAACGGTTTCTATACATTTTGTACAAATGCTCCTGAAAAATTGTGGAGGCGATAACGACTCAAGAGTGGTAGGTAAGTGGAATATCAATTTCGGCGCCTTTTTACCATCCCTAAACTCACTGATTGTGGCGCGTCGTTGTCACATCCTCAATTTTTTTGGAGCATTTGGATAATACATCGCGCGATTATTTTTGCGAGCGACTGTACGTCATATCGACGTCGCATAGACGTCATATCGAACTCAGATAGACGTCATATTCGGTCTTTTATACGACATGCTATGACGTCAATTGGGTGTGACACTAGACCGTCCTAATGACGTAACTTCTACGTCATTTTTGCTGGTCGGCGTTCGTCAGTAGTGCCCTAAAGACGTCACTATGTTTACAGGGTGGCTTCCCATGACATTTATTACAAAGTAGCTTTTAACTTTCCCACCGTGAAACAAACTGTTTAAGACGAGGGCCAGATAAAATAAAAATTATCTAGACTGGCTGAAAAAAATATAACAAATCGTATTTTTATAAGTGATAAACTTTAATTTTGATTTTCACATCACATCCTTAATACGCCTGAAACAATATTTCCATTTTTAAAAACACGTCATCCTGAATCAACTTTACGTTTCTTACTTGCCATTGTAACAAAAAAAAACAAAGCAAAACTATAAACAAACCTATAAAACGTCAAAAAAAATAAAAAAATGTCATCTTGGAGACTACAGTATATTCAGATAAGAGATAGACCGGATGTAAACAAAAGGTTCGGGTGATTTTCACGCTAACGTCGCCGTCTCGACGTAAAACGGGAGCCCTCATTGGTCAATTCGCAATTAAATGCCTATGCCGAGCGGCAGAGCAATCATATCAAGGCAGAGTCACATTCAGGTTCAGACGTGTTACGTATGTCGTGTGCATCATTGCAATTTGATATTTCTTTGGACGTTTTCGTTTGTTATCTTATTAAGTTGTTGAGTTTGTCGTTGTTATTGTTATTCCTTGTTATTGATTGTTATTGTTATCAACTGCTTGCGCAAAATGCCCAGTAGTACAGATACTGCCGATGAAGTTGTAAACTCCTGTAGTCCACCTAGGAAACGCTCTAAAAAAAGACACCTGAGTGCAGAAATGAAAGAGGTCATTTTGAATATATATAAGATCGAGCGCGAGGAGAACGAGGCATCAACCATCAAAGAAATTGTTGTGAAGGTTTCTCACAAAGTTGGGGTGTGTCGCGCATCAGTGTTTAATGTGTTAAGACAATTCAAAAAAAATCACACCTTTTCTGAGCCAATGACCAGTAAACATCGCAAAAGTATTGTTAAATCATTGGATGAAGCTGATAAGCATGCGATTAGGAGGAAAGTGCATGAATTCTTCTTTAGGAATGAAATACCTACTATAGATAAAATACTGCATTAGGTAAATGGAGATACAACGTTGCCAAATTTCAAACGATCAACTTTCCATGCGTTACTGAAGCATTTAAATTTCAAATGGAAAAAACGGGGTCGTAATAGTTTACTACTGGATAGAGAAGAAATTGTGCTATGGAGGAGGGATTATTTAACAAAAATTGGGAAATATAGAAATCAAAACAGGAAGATTTATTACCTTGATGAAACGTGGGTAAACGCAGGACACACTACAAGTAAAGTATGGGTTGATGATTCTGTAACTTCATCCAGGAGGGCCTTTCTAGATGGACTGTCCACCGGATTAAAAAATCCAGCAGGTGAATACGAGTAATAGACAACAATCGGATGTTTTTCAAACCTTGGGAACAAGGTTCTAAACATTAATTCCAGGGGGCAGATAAAACATATTACAAGTAACAAAACTTTTATAACTTTCGATAAAATGCGTGGATGTTTTATTGTCATTTTCATTTGTTAGAACTTTTTTAAGCCATGTTTTTATGTGTTTTCGATATTTCAATAATTTTTTAATATAATCTTAAAATATGTCGAATATTATAAACTTAAAAAAAGTTACTAAGTTTTATATTGTGTACCGTTCCTAATATTTCTAATCATTTTAATTCATACTTTAAGCTTTATGAAGTTATAATTTGTTAATATTAATATTTGCGCGTATTTCAGGTTCCTGATCATTCATTTTTTGTAGGTTTATAACTTTAAATTAAATTGTGAAGCGCTGAGTAATCATACGACGTTCAATATTCTTTCTTTCAATATGACTAAATAATCCCAATTATAGCAATCTGATACTCATGTCTCAATGTTTTTTCGCTGAATGTGATGAAAACATTTGAAAAAGGTTCGCTTATTGAAATAAAGCTACACCAGTTAGTACTTCGATTTCCAGGTGAAGGGAAAAGGCTCATTATCTGCCATATTGGCAGTGAGGATGGATTTGTTGTTGACGGTCTGTGGTGCTTTGAGTCTAAGAAAACTGGAGATTACCACGAGGAAATGAATGGCGAATCGTTTGAACAGTGGTTTTCAAAAATTTTACCGAACTTAGAGGAAAACGCAGTAATTGTGTTGGATAATGCGCCTTATCATTCTCGAAGAATGGAGAAGGTCCCAACAACGGCTTCAAGGAAAGTTGATGTTCAAAATTGGCTCCGCTCGAAAAATATCAACTTTGAAGAAGCAATGCTGAAAGTACAATTATTAAGAATTGTCAAGGATCACAAGGCGGAATATCAAAAATACGCCATTGACGAAATGGCAGCAAGTCAAAATCAAACTGTGCTCCGTTTACCTCCATACCATTGCGAGCTCAATCCCATTGAGCTCATATGGGCAGAGGTTAAAAATTATATAGCTAAGCACAATACAACTTTTAAATTTTGTGACCTCAAAGGACTTTTCAAAGAAGCACTATAATTAATAACAGCGCAAAAATGGGAAAACTGTATTAAGCACGTGAAAGACAAAGTTGAAAAGAGAATGTGGGAACTGGACAATATTTTAGAGGAACAAGTCGAGCCATTCATTATTGACGTTGGTGCTTCAGGCAGTAGCGATGATGAAAGCTCATCAAGCTCATCTTTCCAATAAAAGATGTCGTTCATCAAATTCGGTAAGTTATAAGTAATTATAAAGCTACTGTATTTTTTAATTAATTATTGACATTTTTGAACCCATTTTGGCAAAACCTATTCAAGAATCTACTTTCTGACAATGTTCAACCATGCACATTTTTTTACGTTTTGAACGTTTTAATTTGGTTACATATTTACCTAGAAATCAAAAAATATACTAATCAATATTCTAAAAGCAATTTTAAGAGATATACGATTATTTTTAATTTAGGCTAATTGAAACGCCATTTTAAGATTATATTCGACTGTATTTCACCAAACATCAGGCGGCATCCGAAGCTGGAAATCGAAGCGAAAATTTTGAAACCCTTATGTATATTTACATCATTATATATTTCTTACCCCACCCCCACATGATCCTATATCCATCACCAATCGTATACACATCGAATTGTGCTAATTTACTACAAAGTTACGCAAAGCAGCATCTACTATCTAAAATATGTACTGCGTGACTCTTAATACGTCCCTGCCGAATGTTACAGCGTTCGATGATCACGTGGTCTTGTTTATGTCCGGTCTATCTCTTATCTGAATATACTGTAGGATGTAACCAGTCATTCCACGTTTGCTCACTAACATCGTTGTGAGCGTCCATCTATGGAGGAATAGCTCAACTACACGCATTGTTGGTTGCATATGCCATGAGAAGCCGAGTAGTCGATAGTTATAATCTCTGAGAAGAAAGTTGGTTGAATAACAAGATCGCATCTGGATGATTGTGTGTATTGGGCTGCATGTGTATAAAATCAGTAATATTTGCTGTGTCAGAAAATAATTGCTGAATATGCTGCCAATGAAGTATGTCTATTAGCTGTGCCCGACGGGTTATTTACATGTTGTAGTTTTTGAAGACAGGTTATGTTCAAAATTATAAATTACTATTTTTTACGTTTTTTTTTTTCGTTTTCAAAACTTAGAGGAGAATTAAGAGAAATCACCACCGTGCCCGCGTTGTGTGTAGTTACTGTTAGCATGAATATGAGTTGAAATTGTAAATTCGTGTGCTACAGGGTTGAAATCGAATGCAAAATGTGCTTGAGATATTTCATATGCTTACATAAATGAATTTATTTTCAGGTGTCGGCTCCATTTTGGGATTCGGAATGGTGTCACCAAACGCTGACTTCACGTCGATGTTGACCGTACTGGGGTTATCAACTATAGTGGGATACCATACAGTTTGGGGTGTCACACCGGCTCTTCATTCACCGCTGATGTCCGTAACGAATGCGATATCAGGAATTACAGCTGTAGGCGGTCTCTTGCTGATGGGTGGAGGATACTATCCAATAAACTCAATTGAAGTAAGCGATAAAACTGTATGAATAACTGGCAATCGAACTTTTCTTTTTCATTGCAGTATTTAGCAGCAGCTGCAGCGTTCGTGTCATTCATAAACGTATTTGGTGGCTTTCTGGTGACAAAAAGGATGTTGGATATGTTTAAAAGGTGAGACGAAGCAAGGTCAAATTATTTTTCAGTATACCTCGTTGTTTCGTGCTTTTTAGCAATCATCAGGACAGTTACTTTGCAACATGAAAAAGTTTATCCAAATTCGAATCTCGAGATTTTCGGAACGGAAAGAGATATCGAGTTCTGGTATTCGGGAGGTTCTTGATCAACTTTTTGAGAACACGTACAAGGGTTCTACTGGTATATTTATTTTATTTGTTCACTTATACAGGGTGAGGAAAGGAAGTCAGGTTTTTTAACAATTTCTGGGGATATCTAAGATTCTTAATTTTTGATCTTGGAAATTTTTCTTTGCATCTTTTTGATCTTTGAACTATCCTAAAAAAAAGTAATTCTTCAAATTTTTCAAAAGTTGGCTATAAATCAAGTTATCGAATTTTTGTATATGCCATATAAGCACGCGACTACTCTGTGTAAACATAGCCACATTTTGATTATTTGAAAAAATTTTAAACAATTGAAAATTTCAAATTTTTTGAAAATTATCCAGATTTTGGGAAGTTTGCAATTTTTTAAAATCACAAGATTTTGAATTTTCGAAAATTATCAGATTTTGAAATTTTGAAAATTTTGGAAATTGGAAATTCTAAAATTTCTGAAAATTTTGAAAATATCTGTGGAGAAATAAATCGCCGCTTTTCCAAAATTTCAGTTTTTCTTTTGTAGGCAATTGCTTATCGGGTCGCCCTCGTATGTGCGTTCCGTCTTTGTGACTATATCGAGCCGCATACAACGTTTTTTTTTTTATATATATATCGAAACAGCCGCGCAGGCAGAAGCCTAAATGCCGGAACACCGCGGCTGCTATGATGATCTCAAAGAAATTTTGTTAATACGATTTTTGAACTGCCTAAGGTTAGTAGAACTGGGAAAAGCTTCCTCCCGTAGATTGTTCCACAATCTAGACACCCTCGGGACAAAGGAGCGGTCGTATCGGCCAGTTCTGGATGTACGAAATTTGACACGGTTAGGATGGGATGCCGAAGTCAGGCGGGTCTGTCTGGCAGGCGCATCGCGCGGCGGCATCATGGAAGAGAGCTCTGAGAAGCAAAGCCCGTTGGTGTAGCGATAGAAAAGAGCTAGATCGCCGACGGCCCGCCGGTGCGAAAGAGTCCCGAGACTGTCTGTTAGAGAAGAGTCATCGATCAGTCGGACCGCCCTCCTCTGGACAGCATCGAGCATGGACAATGTAGTCGGGGCGGCAGCACCCCAAATGTGTGAGCAATACTCGAGGCTAGGCCTTATCTGGGCCTTGTAGAGAGTGAGAAGGTCATGCGGAGAAAAGTACTTCTTAGCCCTAAACAAATAGCCTAGCTTTTTCCCAGCAGCTGCAGCTATTGAAGAGATGTGTTCGTGCCAGATCAGGTCCTCGGTGATCTGGACTCCGACCAGCCGAAATGAATGGCTCTTTGGTAGAACTCGACCGTCCATCGAAACTGTATGAGAGCTAGGACGCTTTTTGTTCGTCAAGGTACAGTACTGTGTTTTGGAAGCATTGAACTGTACAAGATTGTGGCGTCCCCAAGCAGTGATAGCCTCCAGGTCTCTTGTCAGAGAAGAAGTCGTCGCTAGTTTTCTTTTTTCCAGCTCAGCGGCAGAGATCGGCTTGTCACTCTGAATTCCTGCATGTAGAGTGCTGTCATCAGCGAAGCTGTGGATTGGGTTGATCGTGCAGGAAAGGAGGTCGTTGATATGTAAGAGAAACAGTGTTGGAGCCAAGACCGATCCCTGGGGAACACCCGCGTTGACGTTGTGGGATGAAGAGGAGAATCCGTCAATTACGACGGATATCTTGCGGCCAGAGATAAAGTCAGCCACCCATCTGCAAAGCTTTTCTGGGAGGCCGTAGGATGGAAGTTTGCTCAAGAGGGCAGCGTGCCACAGCTGATCGAACGCTTTCGTGATGTCAAGAGCAACGACATGAGCCTCACCATGAGACTGGATGAGTTTACTCCACAGTTGCGTGACGTAAGCTAGGAGGTCCTCTGTGGATCGTTGGTGCCGGAAACCGTACTGCCTGTCGCTAATCAAGCTGTGACGTTCGAGGTAGTCCAGAAGCTCGCGATTTATGCACCTCTCCATCACTTTACTTATAACAGAAAGCAGAGCTATAGGCCTGTAGTTGTAAGGGTCGGTTTTAGATCCTTTTTTTGGGATGGGCTGTACATGAGCAAATTTCCAGTTTTCTGGGAAGGTGCCGGATTCATAAGATATCTGGAAGAGACGCAAAAGAACTGGAGCAAGCTCCGCTGCACATCTCTTCAATGGCAGCAATCAAGTCCGGACCAGGAGCTTTGTTGATGTCGAGCGACAAGAGCACTCGTCTTACGGTCTTATGCCTGAATGTTACTTCCCGCATAGTGTGGTGAACCCTTTGAATTGACGGCACTTGGGCGTTGGTGGGGACGTCCATGGTGGAGTTGGCAGCAAAGATCTTGGCTAGCACTTCCGCCTTGGCCTTTGAGTCGAATACAATAGTTCCATCCTGACACGTAAGTGGTGGAAGGCTACTGTGTGAGAAGTTCTTTTCAATCTGCTTGGCCAGCGTCCAGAAAGACCGACTGCCATTGCGCTGCGACATTACCCTGTGCCTAACTTTTATATCATGCTGGTTTTTGGCATTGCGAACCGCTTCGTTATATTTGTTTCTGGACTCGACGTCGGCTTGTCTGTTCTCTACAGTGGGGTTTTGTAAGTAGGTTCTGTGGGCCTTGATCTTCTGCTGGCGAGCAGTGTCACACGATTTGTTGAACCAGCCGTTGGACCCTTGTTTAGGAACTTTCACTGTGTGAGGGATGTATTCCTCCATTCCGACGTGGATAATTTCGGTTATTGAAGAACAGACAGTCGACGCATCCGCGTCAGTGAAACAGACATTGTTTCATGTTTTTTACCAATCGTCAGTATGGTATAGGTCTCGTCGTTGGGGGGGTGACTTAGTGCTTTCTTGAGAGCGACGAGACGCCCGTGTGGTGGGCGACACTTGTTACTGCATCCACTGGGATTGCGAAATCTTTCTTCTAACAGATCCTCTGGATTTTGTATCATGATCTCTTAGTATACAGTAAAAAATATGAAAAAAAGTTTTTATGAACATGGTCCGAAAATTTTCAAGATACAATAAAAAAAATATTTTTTAATAATAACTTACAAATATTTACTCGATTCGTTTGAGATTTGGCAGTACTATTTGTTGTATTAAGAGGCTAGTTTAGCTCTAAATAGATGAAAATTATTAGGTTCAGTGGCGTCCAGGGGGGCACCTTACCGAATATTATTAGCAAAAAATGAACGCCACTGCCTTTTTTGTATCTTTAATATTTGTTGTTTGATTAAACGTATAAATAAATACAGCTTCGTTGCCTTGTGTTTTTTTATCGTATTTCACTTCGTTTTCTAGAGAAAAAAACGTATTTTTGCATGTCACTGGACAAAATTGGTTTACCAGTTTTTGCTAAAAATATCACAAGTGGCTTATAATTGTATCGCCCTGTATATTGACGGCATTTCCGGACCCATGTTTATAGAAACTGTTATTCATGTTTTTTAACAAGGAATCACCCTCTTAGATATCCAAATAACGGCTACTCCCAGGTGGCAGTACCACCGCTTGACAAACTTTTGTCTTATACAGGGTGATTGACAAGTCGTGACGAAAAATGAAACATCACAGGATCGTATTTTAAGGGGGGTCGTCTATGTAACATTTTTTTCTCGAGGGTTTCATTAAAAAGATGTGTGTTGAAGTTTAAAAATAAAAAACAATTTTTTTAATATCTTCAAAACCGTCAACTGGAATGGACTTAATTTGGTACGTGGATTTACCCAAGTCCACATTCAAAAGTCTTTACTCAAAATTAACGTGCACCAGTGACGGAGATACAAGGGATTAGTAGCATTATTTTTCCAAATAAAAGTAGTAGTAGTAGAAAGATTTATTTAGCACATTTGGCTACATAAACAGAATAATTGTAAACAACTTAGAACTAGTAAATTCAAGCCATATGGTGCATGATGTAAATGCTGGGCAACCTATAATTGTAGATTTAACAAGTGACTTCTCAATTTTACTTTAAATTTTGTCAAAGTTTTCTGGTCTTTTATCTCCGAGTATAATTTATTATATTCAATCAACCCTTGATGGAATACAGATTTGTAGCATATGTTATACTTTTTGGTCATTAAATGGAAGTCATCTTTATTTCTGGTATTATGTAAATGATGGTCGACATTTGATGATGTTAAATTAGTTAGACTTGATGGAAATATATTATTTTTTACTTTATAAATGAATATCATTACAAGATATTTGATAAAATTTTTTACATTGAGCCATTTTAATTTGCTAAGCATTTGCCTAATTGGAGTATATTTATCTTTATTTAGTATTATTCTCATGCACTTATTTTGTAAAATTTGCAGTCTTTCAAAAATGGAATTATTTGCTAAATATAGAATAGTCGAACAGTACAAGAAATTTGGAAGAATGATGGTATTATAGATAATTTTTCTGCTATATGAACTCAGACATCCAGAAACTCTCGATAAATATCCCACTTTACTACTAATCTTATTTATAACTTTTTCATAATGAATATCAAAAATTAATCGAGAGTCAACAAAAACTCCCAGTATTTAAAATTTTCTACGAATTCAATATCTTCACCATCAATATTCAGTTGAACATTTGTACATTGTTTTTTTCCGATTAACAAGGCTTTCGTTTTACTTGCATTTAATTTTAGTCTGTTGGATGCTAACCATTTTGAGACAAGCTTCAAGTCTTCATTTATATAAGAGATACCAGACTGAATATTTTTAGTACTTATATAAATCATAGTGTCATCGGCGAAAATTTGAATTTTGCATTTTTTGACTATGGCACTGTTTTTTTTCGAAACGTGTTGTTTTTCGAGTTTTACCTTAATATGGTCCTGTGTATGATGTTTCATTTTTGGTCACGACTTGTGAATCACCCTGTATATCTAATGGCAACTTTCACAATTTAATAATAGAGAAAATATAATTTTAAAAAATCTTAATATCTCAATATTAATGAATATCATTACAAGATAATTGATAAAATTTTTTCACATTGAGCCATTTTAATTTGCTAAGTATTTGCCTAATTGGAGAATACTTAGCTTAATTCAGTATTATTCTCATGCACTTATTTTGTAAAATTTGTAGTCTTTCAAAAATGGAATTATTTGCTAAATATACAGGGTGACTGAGTATACAAGCAGTAAATCACATGTTGCTGCATTTTCATTTAGAACAATACGACAACTAAATACGGAATGTCATTTATTTTAGACCTGGACAACAATTAAAATCTCTATTTCTAAGTCACGTAACTTATCATTATTCATTCTCTTTTATTGTGTCGTAATGATACCATGTAAATCTGTTCGAATACAGAATTTTGAACTAATTTTTTTCGATTGTCACACTTTACTGCCTTTTACATGAGTACGGTTGAATACGGAAAATAATTTTTTAGTTTGCCATATGGAAAGTTGCATTTATATATATACAGGGTGACTTCGAAGTTGAGTCATTTATTTTAACAGTGAGTAGATCTGATCAAAAGAAACGTTTTTTTCCTTTAACATTTTTCTGGTAAAATTAAAGTAACAAAGTTATAGCCCTTTGGAAGTTTGAGTACCGCCCTGTCTCAATAATAATATTATGTGCTCGTGTTTGGCGACAACGGATATAATTCGCCTTATCGGTTCATCGCATCGGAAACAAAAAGGCGAAAGAATTTGGAACGATGTTTTTACAATTATTTCCATTCAGTTGTATACAGTCAGTGTCAGTCGGTAATGGATAGTTTTGTCTGTTGCGTGGCTCAAACGAAATAAAAAATGGCACATGTTTATGCGGATCGGTTTCCCAATCGAGTGCAACCAACCCCTCGTGCCTTTGTTAATGTAGTACAACGGGTTCGTGAATCATTTGACTTAAGACCTCACATATGGACGGCATGCCGATGCTCCAAGACCTCACGATCAAATACAGGTCCGCACTGAAATACTTGTCGGGAGGATACTTTATAAAACAAGGTAATTTTTTTTTTATTTTTTTTTTATTTTTACACACATATTTTGGTTTATCTTCCTTCTACAATCATTATCTGAAAATTAATGACTCAACTTCAAAGTCACCCTGTATATACAGGCTGACTTTGAAGTTGTGTCATTTATTTTAACAGTGAGTAGATCAGATCAAAAGAAATGTTTTTTTCCTTTAACATTTTTCTGGTAAAATTAAAGTAACAAAGTTATAGCCCTTTAGAAGTTTGAGTACCGCCCTGTCTCAATAATAATATTATGTGCTCGTGTTTGGCAACAACGGATATAATCCGCCTTATCGGTTCATCGCATCGGAAACAAAAAAGCGAAAGAATTTGGAACGATGTTTTTACAATTATTTTATTCAGTTGTATACAGTCAGTGTCAGTCGGTAGTGGATAGTGGTGTCTGTTGCGTGGCTCAAACGAAATAAAAAATGGCACATGTTTATGCGGATCGGTTTCCCAATCGAGTGCAACCAACCCCTCGTGCCTTTGTTAATGTAGTACAACGGGTTCGTGAATCATTTGACTTAAGACCTCACATATGGACGGCATGCCGATGCTCCAAGACCTCACGATCAAATACAGGTCCGCACTGAAATACTTGTCGGGAGGATACTTTATAAAACAAGGTAAATTTTTTTTTTTATTTTTTTTTTATTTTTACACACATATTTTGGTTTATCTTCCTTCTACAATCATTATCTGAAAATTAATGACTCAACTTCAAAGTCACCCTGTATATACAGGCTGACTTTGAAGTTGAGTCATTTATTTTAACAGTGAGTAGATCAGATCAAAAGAAATGTTTTTTTCCTTTAACATTTTTCTGGTAAAATTAAAGTAACAAAGTTATAGCCCTTTAGAAGTTTGAGTACCGCCCTGTCTCAATAATAATATTATGTGCTCGTGTTTGGCAACAACGGATATAATCCGCCTTATCGGTTCATCGCATCGGAAACAAAAAAGCGAAAGAATTTGGAACGATGTTTTTACAATTATTTTATTCAGTTGTATACAGTCAGTGTCAGTCGGTAACGCGTGAGTGAATAGTGGTGTCTGTTGCGTGGCTCAAACGAAATAAAAAATGGCACATGTTTACGAAAATGCTGAACTTGTGGACATGATTCTTATTTACGCGGCATCAATTAGTGCTATTTCTTTTTGTGGTATCCAGTATTTTAATCCACACCCAAAAGAACCCAAAAAACGCTACAGTATCAGTTAGAAGCAGCACCGAAATTAAAAATGTGATTTTTCAGACCGGAGGACCCTCCCGAACACAACTATGTCTATTCAGTACCAGCATTGGCGTTCTTGGGAATGTACGGATGGGCCGCTCATCAAGGACTGCCAGAGATCCACCAAGCCTCATATTTAGCTGCTTCCTTGTGCTGTGTCGGCGCTCTGGGAGGTCTCAGCTCTCAGGCTACAGCTCGGATGGGAAACAGTTTGGGAATTGTATGTGTATTTTCACTGGTATAATCAAATACATAAGCCATGTTCGTACAGCTGTCGCCAACTTGTCAGTGATCGTGTCCAAGATCCCGCCACTCAAATTCCGTTCATTCTACTACGCTATATAGGGTGTCCGCAAAGTTGGGGTTTTCATTTTCGGTACAGTTCAGAACAAGTAAAAAAAAAATTGATGAAAAAATACTCACTGTCCAGTTGAATTGAAATTCCGAGTACGGCTCTGTCGTAAAATCCGAGGAGCACATGTAACCAAAAATCGAAGATCAAAATTATGACGTCGGTGTCATTTTTTCTTGGTGAAAGTATAAGTACGTTCGAAGTTGTTGCCGTTAGATGATTCATTTAAGAACTCACGCACTATCGGCGTTTAGGTTACGTTCCAAACTAGCGTATTTACATCGTAGTCGTACGTCGTATTACTGTACGCTGGCGCTGGCGATGTGGACGTGATCGAGGGACAGGACCGGCTTCGGTTTGGTTCACGTTTGATTGAATTTGCGGAGCCCAATATTTCGGTTCTCTTAAGACATTGGTGTACGAGTATAAACTACAAAGAAAATCCGCTTATCTTTTCAAGATCTGCACGTCGTGTAAAGGAAAACCCCAACTTCGCGGATACCCTGTATAAATGGTATTCACACGGCCCGATCAGCAACAAGTCACCGGCCACTGTGCGAACAAAGCAATAGTCTATTATGGGCGACATCGACTTTGCCTATTTGATTTTTTTTTTCATTTGAAACATTTAAAAAAACTATTAGAAGGAATTACAATTGTTTTCTAAAAATGTATTGTATTGGCGAAATATTTCAAAAATGAGGTATTATGGTTTTTGGACGTAACATGACATGTACGAGGGTTATCTCGAAAATATCGTTCCCACTTCTTTTTTCAGGCACAAATAATTTTTAATTTATTATTTATATTTTATATTTACGATATTCTTCTACATAGTCGCCATATTTTCTACGCATTTTTTAGAATCCACTTTTTCACTCGCGCCTGGTAAAAACTTGGTAACTGCTCCCTTCAATCACGCATTGCAGAGTTTTCCCTTTTGACGATTTTGAATTACCCGTCTCATCTTTTTCAGAAGTTTCGGGAATTTCAACCTCCTGTTTCCGGATGTTCGAGCCAGATTTCTTCGCCATAACTTCCTCGGAAGATCGACCGCCTCCCGCTTGATGAATTTCTATGGGTGGTGACATATTTAGGCACAAAAAATTTCGCACCTGGCGGTGACGGCGATCAAGGGTTCCATTGCGACAAAATTTAAGCAAAGAGGACTCTTTATACTTTTTTAATTCTCTCTAGCTTTCAATGGACTTTGCCGTCATCATCAGGAGCTGCAATTACAATGATAACAGTAGCAACAATAGTGTAAGATGAATTTAAATTGACTCAACTTACAGTAGTATGTGAGGATGTTGCTAATTGTTGTTTACGTATAGGATGAGGGAAACGTCCAGTAACATGGTGAGAGCTGGATAGATGGTACAATAGTCAAAATTATATAAAATATGACAAGAACAAGTTAAAAACAGATTAAAAATTATTTAAAAACATTAAAGCATTACATCGTGAAGCCACTTGATGATTGCACAAAATGGTGGTCATGGAATAATGAGTGAGATGAACCCTTTGACAGAAGGCCGAAGGTTGTCAATGTCTCTGTAGAAAGATGGAACGAATTGTGGGCGTGTGCCAACGTTGCCAAATCACTTCAGATGATGTGATTTCCAGAATGTTATGTAAGAAATTGTTAAACCGACCAGAGGCAGTTGAATAAACTATATTTTAATTAATGGGAAATTAAATTAACAATTATTATTAAATCGTGAGAAGAGAATTATTAGAATTTGAGTGGAATGAAATTTACTGGTGGAATCGACCAAGATACAGATTCTATTTATGGTTGTGAAGAGTCAAAATTTGGGGAGATAGGTAAGTTCTCCAATTTTTCGCAGTTTAGCAAATATGAGTAAATGACACTCAGTTGTTTAACATCTGTCTTTTTGTTGATACAGTTGTTATTCATGAAATGTGGGACATTTCCAGGAATAAGCGTTTGGAAAGGTGTTTTTCTTTATCAAGAACTTTGATACTTGTGTAATTCATAGAATGCCCTGTTGTGTTAACATGAGATGCTAGAGCGCATCTTTCAGGATGAAGCCTAGCATCACTTTTGTGTGATGTAATCCTTCCTTTAAGAGATCTGGAGGTCTGAACTATGTATATTTGGTTGCAGTTGTTGCAATTGATGGAGTAGACTGTGTTGGTTAAGCCAAGCAGCGGGACTTTGTCTTTCATTTTTGAAAAAATGCAGTTTAAAGTCAGGACGGATTTGCAAGCAATTCGAAAGTTCAAAGGACTACACAATCTGATCAACTTAGGGGTCAGTTCCTTGATATATGGCAGGACAGCAAAACCAGGTCTGGAGTCTTTGTTGGTGCTTGTACTGTTTGGATTGATGCTATTGTTGGGAATTACATAAGTTCCGTTATTAGGGGGAGAACTTACATATCTCCCCAAATTTTGACTCTTCACAACCATAAATAGAATCTGTATCTTGGTCGATTCCACCAGTAAATTTCATTCCACTCAAATTCTAATAATTCTCTTCTCACGATTTAATAATAATTGTTAATTTAATTTCCCATTAATTAAAATATAGTTTATTCAACTGCCTCTGGTCGGTTTAACAATTTCTTACATAACATTCTGAAAATCACATCATCTGAAGTGATTTGGCAACGTTGGCACACGCCCACAATTCGTCCCATCTTTCTACACAGACATTGACAACCTTCGGCCTTCTGTCAAAGGGTTCATCTCACTCATTATTCCATGACCACCATTTTGTGCAATCATCAAGTGGCTTCACGATGTAATGCTTTAACGTTTTTAAATAATTTTTAATCTGTTTTTAACTTGTTCTTGTCATATTTTATATAATTTTGACCATTGTACCATCTATCCAGCTCTCACCATGTTACTGGACGTTTCCCTCATCCTATACGTAAACAACAATTAGCAACATCCTCACATACTACTGTAAGTTGAGTCAATTTAAATTCATTTTACACTATTGTTGCTACTGTTATCATTGTAATTGCAGCTCCTGATGATGACGGCAAAGTCCATTGAAAGCTAGAGAGAATTAAAAAAGTATAAAGAGTCCTCTTTGCTTAAATTTTGTCGAAGTACCCAACAAAAGGCGGAAGCTTTAATTTTTCACCTAACTGGTCTAGACGATAATGACCACGTCTCAAGTTATATATATATATATATATATATATATATATATAACAACAAGTAGGAGAATAATGGGCAAAATCCGCAAAAAGGAGGAAAGTGGATTCGAGCAGAAAATAGGATAGGTAACCCGAGCGATACGTATTTCTGCTGATTGGCTTCATCAGGCCCGAAATGAATGCACATATGAAACTACAAAAGTAGATACACATGCCCACACATCCGGATACGGGTGTAACCTGAGGAAACGAAGTTGGAGGGGGAAAAAAAACTTGGAGGGAAAAAAAAACTTCGTTTTCTCAAGTTACACCCGTATCCGGATGTGGGGGCATGTGTATCTACTTTTGTAGTTTCATATGTGCATTCATTTCGGGCCTGATGAAGCCAACCAGCAGAAATACGTATCGCTCGGGTTACCTATCCTATTTTCTGCTCGAATCCACTTTCCTCCTTTTTGCGGATTTTGCCCATTATTTTCCTACTTGTTATATACTTTTCTCCGCATGATCATATTCTATATATATATATATATATATCAGTGTATCGTCCGCAAATATTTGAATTTTGCAGTGTTCTAAAATGTCAGAGATATCATTTATACAAATAATAAATAGTAACGGCCCTAATTTACTCCCTTGTGGCACCCCTACTGATATATTTTGAACAGTTGACATAATATTTCCAACTTTAGTTTTTTGACTTTTATTTAGTAAATAATTTTGTAAAATGTGTAATTCTGATTCTTTAGAGTCATAGTGACGCAATTTCTTTAACAATTTTTCCCTACATATAGTCTCAAATGCCCTTTTGAAGTCTAAAAATATTGTTACAATATATTCCTTCTCATCTATACTTCTTTCACCACCATTTGGATTGCCGTTTCTGTAGAACATTTTTTTCTAAATCCAGCTTGATTTTTTATCAAAATTTTGGTTTCTTCGATGAATTCTCTGATTTGTTCGTATATTATCCCTTCTCGACATCGGGCAAGACATTAATCGGTCGCATATTTGTATACATCTCAGAATTTTGAACTTTTGACACAGGAGTAATAGTGGAACACTTTAGTTTTGATCGGAATCCACCATGTACTAAACAATGATTCACCAATAATAATAATGTCTCTCCAATTATATTGAATCAATCATTTAGAATATTTTTTGAAAGATTCTCACTTGGATTTTTATTAGATTTCGATTTTGAGATAGCTTGTCTTAGATTGTTGATGTTATTTGCCCTAAATTGCTTCATTGATGAATTCTGACATACTTGTAATGGACATAAGTTTGGATCACCGTCATCAATCGTATTCACTATTTGATTTACACTTTCTGCTATAATTAATTTGTGTGTCACTACCCCATCTTCGAAACGCATTTTAGATAATTCAGTCTTTCTTTTAGGAGAAACAATATTCTTTAACGTTTTCCCACATCATTTTAGAATTATTTTTATTGCTATCGATCTTCTTATCATAGTATTTTTTCTTTTCCCTCCTGAGAACTGCTACACACTGATTTCTTGATTTTGTATATCGTTTCCAATCATTTTCACTTTGGGTTACTGAACATTTTCAAAAGCTTCTTATTTAGGTGGGTGTAACTGGTGGCATAGCAGCGACTGTCGGTTATATTTCGCCGTCACATGAGGTGCTGGCCCAGATGGCCGCTGCGGCGATTGGCGGTGGAATTATTGGAACCGTCATAGCGAAAAAAATCGAAATCACAGACCTGCCTCAGTTAGTAGCAGCGTTTCATAGGTAAGTTGTATTCCTATTCGTCCTTCACCTTGTTATTTTATTTCACTACAGACTGAATAACAGGAATTCGTTTGAATAACAAAGCATCTTCATCGCGGATTTTCAAAAATAGTAGCTTCTCGTAATCATTCGTCTGCGTTACTGACTCGCACAAAACGTTTATATATGTATATATACTTCGACAAAATTTAAGCAAAGAGGACTCTTTATACTTTTTTAATTCTCTCTAGCTTTCAATGGACTTTGCCATCATCATCAGGAGCTGCAATTACAATGATAACAGTAGCAACAATAGTGTAAAATGAATTTGAATTGACTCAACTTACAGTAGTATGTGAGGTTGTTGCTAATTGTTGTTTACGTATAGGATGAGGGGAACGTCCAGTAACATGGTGAGAGCTGGATAGATGGTACAATGGTCAAAATTGTATAAAATATGACAAGAACAAGTTAAAAACAGATTAAAAATTATTTAAAAACATTAAAGCATTACATCGTGAAGCCACTTGATGATTGCACAAAATGGTGGTCATGGAATAATGAGTGAGATGAACCCTTTGACAGAAGGCCGAAGGTTGTCAATGTCTGTGTTGAAAGATGGAACGAATTGTGGGCGTGTGCCAAACGTTGCCAAATCACTTCAGATGATGTGATTTTCAGAATGTTATGTAAGAAATTGTTAAACCGACCTGGCTGCTTGGCTTAACCAACACAGTCTACTCCATCAATTGCAACAACTGCAACCAAATATACATAGGTCAGACCTCCAGATCTCTTAAAGGAAGGATTACATCACACAAAAGTGATGCTAGGCTTCATCCTGAAAGATCCGCTCTAGCATCTCATGTTAACACAACAGGGCATTCTATGAATTACACAAGTATCAAAGTTGTTGATAAAGAAAAACACCTTTCCAAACGTTTATTCCTGGAAATGTCCCACATTTTCATGAATAACAACTGTATCAACAAAACGACAGATGTTAAACAACTGAGTGTCATTTACTCATATTTGCTAAACTGGGAAAAATTGGAGAGCTTACATATCTCCCCAAATTTCGACTCTTCACAACCATAAATAGAATCTGTATCTTGGTCGATTCCACCAGTAAATTTCATTCCACTCTAATTCTAATAATTCTCTTCTCACGATTTAATAATAATTGTTAATTTAATTTCCCATTAATTAAAATATAGTTTATTCAACTGCCTCTGGTCGGTTTAACAATTTCTTACATAACATTCTGAAAATCACATCATCTGAAGTAATTTGGCAACGTTGGCACGCGCCCACAATTCGTTCCATCTTTCAACACAGACATTGACAACCTTCGGTCTTCTGTCAAAGGGTTCATCTCACTCATTATTCCATGACCACCATTTTGTGCAATCATCAAGTGGCTTCACGATGTAATGCTTTAACGTTTTAAATAATTTTTAATCTGTTTTAACTTGTTCTTGTCATATTTTATATAATTTTGACCATTGTACCATCTATCCAGCTCTCACCATGTTACTGGACGTTTCCCTCATCCTATACGTAAACAACAATTAGCAACATCCTCACATACTACTGTAAGTTGAGTCAATTTAAATTCATTTTACACTATTGTTGCTACTGTTATCATTGTAATTGCAGCTCCTGATGATGATGGCAAAGTCCATTGAAAGCTAGAGAGAATTAAAAAAGTATAAAGAGTCCTCTTTGCTTAAATTTTGTCGAAGTACCCAACAAAAGGCGGAAGCTTTAATTTTTCACCTAACTGGTCTAGACGACAATGACCACGTCTCAAGTTATATATATATATATATATATATATATATATCGAAGCAGCCGCTCAGGCAGAAGCCTAAATGCCGGAACACCGCGGCTGCTATGATGATCCCAAGGAAATTTTGTTAATACGTTTTAAAAAGCACTATTATTTTTGCCCATTCGTATTTCTACGACACCGATTTTTAGCCTCTACTTTAAAAATGTAACTCTCGTAAATTGATCATAGCGTATGCCTTAGGCTTAACTCGTACTCCCTCAGATTTTGCTGAAGTAATTCACACTTATGACTCGTTTTAAGTTTGGTAGGATTAGCGGCAGTACTCACATGTATGGCTACCTTTATGCATGATTTCCCATCGTTTGCGACCGATCCTGCAATGGGTGTTACTAAGACAGCTCTATTCCTAGGTACCTACATCGGCGGAGTCACATTTAGGTGAGATCTTTTCCAATTTTACTATTTCTAAAAATCAAAATTATATACGTATTACCGCCGAAGCATGCTTTAAAATCTCGAACGAGTACTTACGAGGGCTGTCCCAGAAATAAGGTTCCCACATTTTTTTAAACCTTCCATATGAATTTTTGGCTGCCGAATTATTTTTTAATAATTATGGATAAACGTGATTTACGAGGGCGGTTCAATAAGTACCCGTGTTAAGAATGAAGACAGCGTTTTTTTTCCAACAAAATTCCTTTTATTTTTTGACATAATCCCTTTTTAGAAAGATACACTTTTCCCAACGTTCCTGCCATTTTCCCGCTCAAAAATAGGATTTGTCGAATTCTCCAAAATACGCCTCTGTCTCGGCGATGACTTCCTCGTTTGAGATAATTTTTTCCCCGCGAACCATTTCTTCGTGGCAGGGAACAAGAAAAAGTCGCAGAGGGCCAGATCGGGTGAATACGGGGGGTGTGGCAGCACTTCATAACGCAATTCGTGCAGTTGGGCGGCGACAACTCCGGATGAATTTGCTGGTGCGTTATCGTAGTGAAAGAGCACCTTCTTTTTCGTAAAATGTGGCCGTGTCTCCTTCAATTGTTTGTCGAAGCGGTCCAATGACTCACTATAGAATTGTCCAGTGATCGTTCTTCCCTTTTCTAAAAAATCCACGAGGATGACGCCGTTCGCATCCCAAAAAATCGTCGACATGACCTTTCCGGTCGATGGGACCGTGTTCGCCTTCTTTGGAGCAGATTCACCGGGAGAAATCCATTGTTTTGATTGTTGCTTAGTTTCTGGCGGCACCCATCGGGCAGACAATTTTTTCATAGCCAACTCATCATGCAAAATATTGATTGTCGTTCCGGTCGACACACCTACGGCCTCCGTTACTTCGCGCACTTTCGTTCGTCGATCAGCGAGCATCATGTCGTGGACTTTTTGAATCATTTCCTCGGTAACCACGTCTCCGGGCGTCCTGGTCGCGCCTCATCAAAAACGGAGGTTCGTACACGTTTAAATTCGTTGAACCAGTATCTAACTGTGGTCATGGATGGCGAAGTGTCCCTATAGACAGCATCCAACTTTGCTTTTATCTCCTCGCATTTTTCCCATCCAAAAACAGAAAGCGAATTACCGAACGATACTGCTCTTTTTCCATCTTAGCGAAAACCACGAAACACGTGTTACTCGAATGCCAAATCCAAACTAACCTATCAATCAGACTGAAATTTGTTGTGCCACCGTTTGATAGGTGGCAGCACACGATGATAACATTAACTTCCCTCAGGAACGCCCTCTATCGTGAAACACGGGTACTTATTGAACCGCCCTCGTACGAGTTGTGTATGCTATCTAAACTACTTTCGAAGTCCAAGATGTTAGATTCTCAATTATATCCAGACAACAGTATTTCAAATGATAAGAAACGATTGTAACTTGTTTGTTGGCTGAATAAAATTTTGAAACTTATTTTTACATTATCTATATTATCAGAATTAATTTCATCGATCCACATTAGGAATTTCCGTCTACTAATACATCCCAAACTTCTATGAACATAAATGCCAAATGAAGATAAATACCTATACGAAGGTTGTCTCAAAATAAGGGTTCCACATTTTTTTGAAGTATAGTGAATTTTTTATTTGGAAAAACGAATGCACCACTAGAAACTTTGATCTTTAAGCTATTTTTCTGCATAGTCGCCAATTTTTTCTATTGCGCATGACTGTTAGGCCGGTACTGAGCGTCGCCAATAGGCGCTTCTTGTTGGGATCGATGGTAGGGGAGCCGACAAACACGACGGTGTTGCCAGATTTCACCTAGAATCATCCGCCGCAAGGATACAGGGTTAGGAACTTATTTTTAAGACAACCTTCGTGGTTTATACAGGGTGCGGCAGAGATGACGGACGTTTTTGGGATGGGTAGTACTCTCGGCCTCCGTCTACGAGAGAGGTGGGGAGGGTACCGTTTGACTCGTGAGATCCTAGCATTATTTTACCAGTTGTCCTTATGGAGCCTTGGACGGTTTTCGCCTATGATTGTTTCGTCCAAATAATGAGTCCGTCATCGTCGTACAGCGTGAGTTTCGTCGCCACTTCAACATTCATCGGAATAGAGCTGTTCCCTCTCGAAACACCATCCTTCGTTGGGTTGAATCACTTCGCAGGCATGGCGAACTGATCGACAGAAGACCAAGAGGAGTGCCGCGAACGGTTCGAACTCCTGAAAATGTTGAACGAGTCCGACTCGATCTGCCCGGAAACATGCTGCTGCACTTCGCCTTAGTGATCGTTCGGTAAGGCGAATTTTGCATATGGATCTCCAGCATCCATGGACGTTATTCGCCCTCTCTTCCCTGGTCGCCTTATTTCCAGGTTTGGCGATGTTCATTGGCCTCCTCGGTCCCCAGATTTATCCACATGCGATTTTTTCTTACGGGGACACCTCAAGGCTAAGTATACGCGAACAAGCCCCGAACTCTGGACGAATTGCAGGGCGAAATTCGCGTGGAAGTCGCCCAAGTTGAGAGAGCGATGTTGGAGAGAGTCTTCCAAGAACGCCTCCAGCACTGCATCAACGATCTCGGCCACCACATGCCTGATGTGATTTTCCACACTCGACTGTCTCAAATGCTATTTCCTTGTGAATCTGATTCCATCAATAAATTTGTTGTCGAGTAAAAATTAACTATATTATGATGTTTTTAAAACCGTCCATCCTCTCTGCCGCACCCTGTACTTTCTGCCGAAACTGAAATTTGGATTCCGGAATGAAACTGATCGAAACCATAACTTTGATCAATACTGCGTTTTTTTATTTACTTAAGATATTTTCTGTATAGCGGCTCACTAGTTGCATACGGAAAACTTCAGGGAATAATGAGGTCGCAACCGCTGCTTCTACCAGGACGTCACGCATTGAACTCAGCTCTGTTGTTAGCTAACCTAGGCGCAGGGGGCTATCTGTTCTACGACAATACCATGGACGGCGGCTTGGCTGCACTGGGAACTACCGCAGCTCTTTCATCTGTCATGGGCTACACGCTCACAGCTGCTATTGGAGGTAGCTATACATTTTGACAGTAATTTCCTTTCAAAATTTTTCTCAATAACAACGGGACGATCGGGCAATGCTCGCAATTACACATACTTTGACAACATTCAATATTGTGACGAATAGCGCCATCTGTTGGGCGAGTCTCCTACTCGCCTGAGCCTAAATGCCGATCTCTGCTTTTACGCGAACCACGGCGCACAAGCCGCACGGCGGCGTCTGTGAGGACAGTGACAGTCGATCTCCAACATCCTAGATGTCGCTCTGTGGCGGTAATTCGGACTATATACGAGCATAAAGCATCCCACAAACCGGCGCGAAATAATCGCGGCGAAGTATTCGCAACGAAATTCAGAGCGAAATTCGCAATCTGTTTCGCCTATTTATTCATACCAAAGCGTCTTATTCGCTCCGCGAACGTGAAGGTTTCGACAGGTTGCGTACATTTTATTTTTGCCTTTTGCAATGAGCTCGTCTTCAGAAGAAGAGGAGGCACTTCTATTTCTTGCTTTAGAAGAGGAACAAGATGCACGGTAAGTTATGTTTATTTAACGCCATTTGATAGTTGGGTATGTATTAAGTTTAACGAAGTACATAAAACAAATATTTTCAATTTTGTTTAGGAAACGAAGGAAGAGGGTACATGATATTAACTTGGAATGAAATAAATTTGGGGAATATCATACCTTGATGCCACAACTTCGGCTGGATGAACAGCGCTTTTACGTATATTTTAGAATGACTCCAGAGTGTTTCGATGAAATGTTGAACTTGGTGAAAGATGAAATACGAAAATCTGACACAAATTATCGTGAAGCTATTTCGCCAGAAGAACGACTTGCTATTACACTCAGGTAAAAAAATTATATGTATTAAAATTAGTAGGCTTATCGAATACGAAAACTTCAGGGATCGTGAAATAAATATTTTATTGTAATAATTGGACTACATGTTGCCACTAGGATTAAATGTTGCTAAATAATTCGAGGCAGAATTTGCCTCCTCTGTTGGGTATATTATTGGAGTAAACCCAGTGCCGCTTGGGAAGGACGACATACTACTATCATACATACTTGCAGAATTCTGGGTAGACGCTGAAGACATTTATTCAATATGTTCAAATTCTTCGTGCGTTATTAATTCGGCTATTTTTAGTTTTATTCGGGCTTGACGCTTTAAGGGAAGTGTTTTCACAGTCTGTGCATGTGCCAAGAAAAGTGAATCAATGGCCTCGTTCTCTTTTTCAGGTTTTTTACCTTCAAAATAATTAATGAGCACAGACGAAGATGGTGGTTCATAGCGTTTTTTGCTCGTTTTATATTTTGGTGTAGTTGCAGTCTGCGGAAAGGTGTGCCCTGAAGTAGTCACTGCTGTAGTGTTCAATGAAGAAGGTGGTGCTGTCTATGTTGCCGAGGCGTTCTGTGCATCTTCTGCATCTACATCAGCATTTTCATCTTCTCCATGGCCGCGGTCTTCCAAATTTTCGGTTTCTACATTTCCAGCCCTTTCCTGATATATATTTGAGTTAAATTCGGCAGTCTCATAATGTATGACGTCAATATGTTTCACATTAGACGACGTTTTGGCAAATGCCAAACAAGGACGGAAAAATTCCATGTAGTCAGCCCACTGCCATTTTTTTATGTTGCCCACTGCTTGGCCGGTCTTTGGTTTGGTAGATTTTATATATTTTGCAAATGTGTCTCTGATATTCTTCCACCTTTTTTTTACTTCATCACCCAAAAACGATTTTTTTTATAGATTCCTTGCCACTGGTGACACCTTCTATACCATTGGGCATAGCTTTCGAGTTGGCTTTACAACAGTGAGTGCAATCGTAACCGAAGTCTGTGAAGCGATATGCAGACATATGGAACATATATATTTACCAGAACCAACACATAATACATATATGGAAAAAATGTGCTGAAGAATTTGAAAATAGATGGGGATTTCCCAGTTGCATTGGCAGCGTGGACGGTAAACATGTAACAATCAAGAGACCTAACAACAGTGGCTCCAATTACTGGTGCTATTTACATAAATATTCAATAGTACTTATGGCCATTGTTGGCCCGGACTATAAATTTATATGTGTTGATATTGGTGGTTTCGGAAAAAATAGTGATGGGGGTATTTTCGAAACCTCAAACATGGGAAAACGATTTGAACAAAATTTAATGAGTGTCCCTGCACTTAGATTTCTCCCTGGGCAAAATGAAATCTGCTCGTACGTCTTAATTGGTGATGAAGCATTTGCTTTAAAACCATACCTTATGAGACCATTTCCTTATAAAAAGACTTTAACAGACGTCAGAAAAGAGAAATACAATGTAAGACTTTGTCGAGCTAGAAGGGTCGTGGAAAATGCGTTTGGTATTTTGTCTCAAAAATGGCGAATATTTTACAGGCCATTAGCAACTAAAGTAGATACTACTATTCTAATTGTACGTACGGCATGTGTTTTACACAATTTTTTACGAAGTAAAAGTGGCGATGACAAATATTTTCAATTCTTAGATCCCCCAGAACCCGTGCTTGGAGCTTTTACTGATATAGCAAATGATCCTCGGCGGGCAGCAAGGCTAGCATTTTCTACTCGTGACAAATTCGTAAATTATTTTAATTCTGATATGCCTATGCCCAATATATAGAATGTTCGTTTTCACATTTGTGTAGACTGTAAATTATTTAACAAGTTAATAAAAAATATTAGGTACATACCATTTGTATTTAATTCTTTTCCTATTTCCATCCAAATCTTGTCTTTCTTTCTCACATTCCTGTATTCATCGTTCGACAAATCATACAAACAAGGATACTTTTTCACTATTTCTATCAATAATTCCGTGTTTGCCATTGCGAATTTTTGAAGAACGGCGTCAAAAACGCGGTCAAAGGCGAACCGAAATACGCCGCGATAAAAACGCTGGAACAATCGCATTCGCTTCGCACAAGTCTGAGCCTGTCCGTAAACCGCCGCGTTTTAATCTGATCGCGAATTCATCGCCGCGAAATTTTCGCAGCCAAAGCGAATATTTCGCGCCGGTTTGTGGGATGCTTAACTCGGCGGCCGGGAAATGGACGCAGAGTACGGAACACGGTCGAGTGGGTAGAGCGGAGAGAAGTATGGTGCAGTCAATGGTGACATAAGAATTAGTCAGACATAAATAGTGGTGCAGATAAATGTTTTATCAAGTTAAATAAATTAGTGCATTTCTTTTTGTGAAATCCACACCCAAAAAGGATCCAGAAAAACTCTACAATATCAAATGCTTCACATCATCAAGTTCTAAATTAAATGAATGCACTTCTTGTGGGCAACGAGACCTGACAGATAGTCTGAGTGACAAAACAACCAAGGGCTACGGATAGAGCCACACACCTTTGACAATGGTTACGGAGCGAGGGCTGCGAGACTGCACTAGATGTTATCTAAATAGACGCCTTGAAAAATTTTGAAAAGCTTGAGATTAAATGACGGAAATTATCTCTTTGAAAGACATTGCGGTGAGCTGTGCCAGATGTCAGACAAAGATATTGTTGACAAAGCATGCTTTATAAATATAGTTATGTAGCCAAAAAAAATGTTGAAATTATTTTTTCTGGGTGTAACACTTCTAATGTCACTAAGTATATGAACTATACCTAAGTATATATACTAAGTGACATATAAATCCGAACACCCAGTTTAAATGGTTTTATTTTAATAAAAGTTGGTGTATATTTCTATCTTACTGTAAATAACAAGTGAAAAAATTTTCAGCCTTATCAGTTGGACATTCCGGTTTTTATACTGCTTTTTCTTAATTCACTAACGCTCTAAAAATGAATATTTCAGCCGCAGTAAAGAATCAACGTTGGCGGATTTTGGTTCTTGACATCCTTTACGATCGGTTACGATGCCTGGAGTACGGAGACCTGTACGATTTCGTCAACTTAGTGGGTTTGATAGGGCCGTATAGTGGGACTTCGGGAAGCTGGACTTTCTTTTCGGGCAATTGCAGTTAGAGTGCAAAGAAGTGTAGACACTGTGGTTAGGTGTTGTCAGGCATGGCTTCGAGAAGGTCGTACGCAAAGAGCAAGGGGCACTGGACGCCGCCGTAGAACAACAGACCGTGAAGATCGCCGCCTAAGATTATTGGCCTTAAGGGACCGTTTCTCCACTACCAGGTCCATTGCAAATGCATGGTTTGCAGAACACGGAAGACCTATTGGCATGCGAAGTGTTTACCGACGAATGAGAAGTTTTGGCTTGTTTTCATACCGGCCACACTGGGTTCTCCCTTTAACTCGAGAACACCGACGTAATCGCCTTGAGTGGTGCAGACAATGGTCACTCTGGGATCAGGAATGGAACAGTATTGTCTTTAGTGACGAGTCTCGATTTTGTTTAGGCATGCACGATGGTCGTGCCAGAGTTAGAAGGCGACGTGGTGAAAGGAGGAATCCACAGTTTTTTGTTGAAAGACATGTTCATCACACTGTTGGAGTTAAGGTTTGGGGTGCTATAGCTTATGGTTCCAGGTCACCTTTAATCTTCATCCGAGGTAACATGAACGCGCAGCGTTATATCCACGAAGTTCTGGAACCCCATCTTTTACCCTATCTTGACATCCTGGCAGATCCAACTTTCCAAAAAGATAATGCCCGACCACATGTTGCAAGAGTCACAATAGACTTCTTTCAACATAATGATGTCACATTGTTACCATGGCCACCAAGATCTCCCGACTTATCCCCAATTGAGCACATGTGGGATATGATGGGTAGGAGATTGCTCAATTTGCAACGTCCTCCTCAGACTCTAGAAGCACTTCGAGAGGAGTTGGTGGTTGCCTGCAATGAGATACCACAGGAGGACATTGACCACCTGATCAGAAGCATGCCTAGGCGCGTTGGAGAATGCGTAGCACATCAGGGTGCATCCACACATTATTAAAGGTCAAAGGGCTTTAAAGCAGTGCAAACATTTTGAAATTTTTATCATTTACTTATTATGCTTCATTAAGTACTTATACAAAATTTTATTAAAATAAAACCATTTAAACTGATTTTATACACATGCAGACCAATTCACATAATCATCCAGATGCGATCTTGTTATTCAACCAGCTTTCTTCTCGGAGATAAAAAATACAGACAACGACCATTTGACCTCACAAAACGTATGCAACCAATAATGCGTGTAGTTTAGTTGAGTGATTCCTCGATAGATGGACGTTCACAACGATCCTAGTGAGCAAACGTGGAATGACGTTCGCGCCCTAAAACCTACCTAGTTTGCTAGATGACATCTTATAATTTTTTTTTGACGTTTTATAGGTTTTTTACATGATACTCATTCCGATTGACAGATTGATTTTATTTGCAGGAGCTGACATGCCTGTAGTTATCACTGTACTGAACAGCTATTCGGGCTGGGCATTGTGTGCTGAAGGTTTTATGTTAAACAACCAACTAATGACAATAGTTGGAGCGTTGATAGGATCGTCAGGTGCCATCTTGTCATACATCATGTGTAAGGTAACGAATTATCATTGACTAATAGCAAAAACTGAAAATTTTATATAGGTTTCGGAAGTAAATCCTGTGAAATTTGAGATGTTGGTGGTATTAGGATGATTTGTTACCCTTTTTAAGAGTTCGTTTACGATATATCTTTAGATAAATAGATGGATACGTTGAAGAATACATTCTTAATAACAAAGCTGACTTCTTAATATTTCTTAGTTAATTCATCTTCATACTCTGGGATATACGTGAAAATTTTATACAGTTAATTCAAAATCAGGAACTCAAGTTTACTTTTACCAGATTCCATAAAAATCAATAATCATCTAATTTTATTATTATTAAATAGGCAATATTTGTGTCAAGCTATTTTGCTAAATATCAATCAACAAACAATCAAATCTGATAATGTTATTACATACAGTAGATGGAAAATGTAATCAATAGGGCTCAGGTTTGGGCGGCTTCTAGAGGCAGACATTTGTCTGATATTATTTTTCATACATATAGTTTCTAAGTTTCAATAAAAGAGTAAGATGAAGAAAATTTATCTCATTTTACAAATATTCAGGATACAAACCACTCAGTTACTTATCGCCCTGCATTTCCTCTAAATAATGGAGTCACATGTCTATGTATTACCTGATATTTGCTCTGGCTTTCGATAACGGCCACAAATCCCTCACACGACTAAAACAAAAAAACAAAAAAAAAGGTAATGATAAGCTATTCGGTGATTCGACAATTTATCTAAAACCGACCTTTTTGCGATGAGCAGACCTAGGTCTACCGTTTAAACACTCCGCTATCGAAAGTTGCCGTTTTTTCGACAAGTACAATTGACGTCAAATAGATCTAGCAGAACATCCGCTAAGTTGGAAACTTCGGACATAGCAGGTTCGAATTTTGATGGCGCTAATTTAAAATAAGCTGTTCTTATAGAGGGTGTCCGCAAAGTTGGGGTTTTCCTTTTCAGAAACAACTAACCTTGAAATAACAAAGGTAATGTGTAGTGAAACGAGGGCGACCAAGTAAAAAAATAAAGCAAAAAGTACTTACTCTCCAGTTGACGAGAAGGGCTAAGTGCGTCTCTGCCCGAAATCATACCGCTCCAACAGAAAATGAAATCAGCTGATGCGCTACCGAGCAGACGCAGGCAAACAAGGAATGCAAAATGTTGCGTAAAAAGTCTAGGTATTGCATCCCGTCCAATCGAATAAATGGTCCAATGAGCATACCGTTCACCATGCCAGCCCAAACATTCACCGAAAATGTTTGTTGAAAATGTGCCCGACGGACAGCGTGCGGATTTTCTACTGACCAAACATGAGTGTTGCGAAAGTTATTCACCCCATTACGCGTGAACGTAGATTCGTCTGTCACCAATATGCACTTCAAAAAGTCCGGATTATTGTCATGTTGATGCAACAACTACTCACAAAACCGCACTCTTGCTGGAAATTCGTCAGGTTGAAGGGGTTGTACACGTTGGACGTGAAACGGATACAGCCCCTCTTCACGCAGCGTTTGCCACACTTTAGTTTTTGATACTTGCACTTCTCTAGCCACGTCTCTAGTGCGTGTTGAGGGATTCTCGTCTACGCGATTACCTCTACACGCGTGACCGTAACCGTCGGTTGAAGGTTACATACTGACCTGACACACTGACCCCGACCCAGTTCTGTCGTCGGGTTGAGCTAGTGTCCTAGTACCACTCGGGGATGTCGCGGCTACAGGACGGTAGTCAGATATTTTTGATGTTGCAGAGCCCTTTATCTCGGTTCCCTTAAGACATTGGTGTATATGGTACTAAAAAATTGCTTATGTTTTCAAGATCTACACGTCGTGTAAAGGAAAACCCCAACTTTGCGGACACCCTGTATATTATGATGTGTGTGGGTGTTTTCTTTTTTCGCCAATAATTTACCACGTACAAAAAATTATTTGTTTTTTACTTTTTCGTCGTAACTACACCCACTGATGTGTACACGTGTATTCTTTATCTGAAGTCACTTGAAATAGCATAAAAACCTTTGGTCGGCGCGTCCTTTGTAATTTCATGACGTATCATAGGCGTGCGGTCATTTATTTAGAACGATAATAATAATGTTTTTATATCACAATAAATGGATTTTACCATCTTCTTATTTTTTTGATTTGGGATAAAAAATACTTATATTGGGAGTTTAATTTATGTTGACTGAAAGTTAAGAAATGGAAAAATTACAGAATTCCAACGTTTGACATAGGCAAATATTTACATAGCAGGTAGGTATATAAAAGGTATATAAAGACTTACATCATAGGTATTTATATATCATCCTCGCCTTCGGAGCTGTCGCTAGAGTCATCTTGTAGAGGAATTACAACGGGATTTACAGGAGGCAAAACACAATATTCATTTTCTTTTTCAATAATATGCCTAGAACACTGCTTCCATAGGTCTGTGGCAGCAATATGAGGTACTGCATCTCTTATTGTGGCCAATAGCGATTCACTTAATTGAGGGGTCTGATTATGTTTTCTTACTTTTTTTTTAAAGCAGCCCAGACCAACTCAATCGGGTTAAAAATGCAGTAATAGGGAGGTAGAGGTAATACTTCATGGCCATTTTGCTGAAGCAAATTGTCAACAACATACTCTTTTTCAAATTTTTGTCTTTTAATAAGATCCAATTGGTTGATTTTTGTGGTATTTCCATTCCCTTATCCTTCATAAAATCAATAATGTCTTGTTTTTTTGTGCCTGTATTCGGAATTTTGTTTTTCTGTCGGGAATGGTATGGCGCATTGTACATAATAATCACTGAATTTGGGGAAATGTTTGGTATTAACTGCTGCTCTATCCACTTTCCAAATAAGTCGAAGGTCATGTCCTCATGATAGTCGGCACATGATTCTTTGATATTTTTGGCAGATAACAGCAAGGCATTAGGTATAAATCCATTTTCACTGCCAGCATGGAGAATAATGATTCGTTTCCACGGTTGCATAGTGTTATTTAAAATGCACTTGTTGCTGTCGTCAACCCAGCCGTACTGCACAACATCATGGGTATCATACCACGTTTCATCCAGGTAAATCAGATTTCTTTTCTGCTCTCTATAGATTTTAACTTTGTGCTAAAATTCTTGGCGCAATTCAACGATTCGAGACGACTCCATAATCACCATTCTTTATCTAATTTTTTGTATTGAAACCACACAGTTTTACAATACAGTGCAGGAGTCTAAGCATTTGTAATTATAAAAATCTTCAGGATAATCTTTTAATTTATCCCGTATCATTTCCAACGTGGGCACCAAATTTTCTTTATAAAATCCGTATATTATACGACGAATATCTTCCTGAAAACCCACGTCTATTCTTTTTAATTTTGCCCTAATCGCTTTCTGTGGAAGGAATGGTTGACTACATCTCCCCTTTTTATAACCCGATAAATGGTAGACCGACTGATTTTTGTCAGGATACAAATTCTGTTTAAATTTGATTTTGCGAGGAATCTGGATTTTCGTTTTTCAGACAATCATACATATTTAGGATTACGCTTTGGGTCTGTTCCTCTAAATCTTTATGAAAGAATTCTGCCTGTACAGGTTCATCAACCATCTCGTCGTGGCTTGGAGCATTTTCCCAAGGTCTCCAAAGAGCCATATTTACGACACACAAGAACAATCAACACAACAATTAAATCAACAAGTAAACTGAGTATTCAAAGTCAAAAACACACAAACTATAAAATATGAAAAAACACGGACAGACTAAAGAAAACACGTTTATTCACCGCTACACGGCACTGGCTAAACTGTTTCAATTTTCAGTAGCCACCTGCACTTGTTCGGAGCTCTGAAATACACGCTTTCTCATTGGCTATGTCCACGCATAGGCGTGCTTTACTCCACGTGGACCGGTGAAACTGCCTTTGATCTTATACGGGGGATATTTGCTGCGAAATTTGGCGATTTTTGCAGCAACAGAGCGTGTTAAATATAGATATATAAAACGCACCCGGTATTTCACAGTGTTTCAAGTGACTTCAGATAAAGTATACCTATTACAGTGATATTGCGAGGGACGCAATAAAACAATATATGTAAAAGATCTATTAAGCTAAATATGATACAAATAATGGCATGAAGTATTTAAAATATATCAGTGATACTTCAGAAACAATATGAATTATCCTTCATTTCAGTAATGTCTCTCAAATATAAGTTGCGAGACATTACATAATTTCTGAAAGATGTACGAAATACCAATTTTGATATGCAATATTGTGAAAGTTATGTAATACACCAGAAATATCTCTAAAAAATAATGTGCTGTATGGGTGCATGTAATCTCTAAGGTTGTTTTTAGTTTTATACATATCTAAGTTCGTTTTTGAAGAATAAAAGCACCTTTTTCTATATAAATTTTAATCTCGATAGGCCATGAACCGATCTCTGCCGAACGTTATCCTCGGTGGATTTGGGACGTCATCAACAGGATCCGGGAAACCAATGGAAATTACCGGCACTCACACCGAAATATCTTTAGATGGTACCGCTGAAGTGATCAGGAATGCCAAAAATATCATCATCGTGCCAGGATATGGCATGTGCGTCGCTAAAGCACAGTACCCTGTTGCAGAGTTGGTTTCTATATTGAAGTCGCAGGGCAAGCATGTTAGGTTCGCCATACATCCTGTAGCAGGTAATTTAGATACTGAATTTTAATTTACTTATTTGTAGTAGAGTGGTATTTTGTTATTGAATTGTAAGTTCATAACCTGGATTGAATCTTTGGGTGTCCCATTTTAATATCCCTCCTAAATATTTCTACAAAATGTGGGTAACCTTGACCATGTCCTTGATCGCGACTTTCAAGGTCAAGCGACTATTTTCAAATGGAACTCACTTTTACACAGGAATTGAAAAGACAAGGAAATTCTACTTACGAGTATGACCTTGACTGTGACCACTGTGATATTCAAGGTCATTTCAAGGTCAAATAAAAACATTGCGGACGATTTTGCTCTAGCAAAAATGTTCGACAGCACAGTTGTATGCTTTGTGGGGGTCACCCGAAGGTGATCTTTGACCATGACCTTCACCAATACATTCAAGGTCATATCGAAATTTCACATGTTCAAAGAAAAAATTTTATTGCTTTCTGGAATTTTTGTTTAAAAATCAAATTACGTTCAACATTGACATGATCTTGACCCTGAAGTCAAGGTCACATTTGAACGTATCATATTCTTTCACAAGCCTTCAAAAATGCTCATTACCACCAATAATTGAGGTAGATATTAAATAACATAATAACATATTTGCATTGATGATTAAACGTTAGATCATTTATTCGCAAAACTCCAACCTCCTATCAAAATCGTCTTCATTAAACTCATGGATTGTGTAAATCCTGAAGAAGTAACCAGTCCACAAGTGCTTTGGGTGTTGTCAAGTTCCACCTGTCCCAAAACTATTATTTCTGCGGCTTACTGCTCGATTTTCTCGACGGCGATTATGGCGAATGTTGGACACAAATCCAGTTTCTTCAAATTTCTTATCGACTTGATCTGTATTCAAAATTCTACAAAACTATTGAATGATAGAAGTCAAAAACCGAAATTGGATCTACATTATCAAGATCAAAAGATATTCCTGTTGGTATACCACAAGGTAGTAAACTAGGTCCACTACTACTTATTTTATAGATTAATGAGATTTGTAATATTTTAGATATGTAAAATTCAGATATTTGCAGATGATACTTACTATACATATCAGATGAAAAATAGACACTGCTAAATGCGACTCGCAAAAATCGTAAATTGGTTAAATGTAAATAAACTAAAATTGAATACTTCTAAAACAAATGTAAGCTAATAGGGAAATACCTAAATGAAAATACTATCACAGTTAAGATAAATGGAGAAATAATTGAAAATGTTGAATCAATGAAATATTTAGGTATATATATTGATAGTAAACTAAAGTTTGAGGATCACTATGAATACATTATCTCAAAATTGCAGTGGTTGATATAAAAAATGTAATATCATATTTGGTTCTTATTTTTATATTTACAATAAAAAATCATCTTTTGCCAGAACATTTAGAACTCTACATAGAATTGAATAATCATTACCACAAATTGTACAAGAGGAAATATAGATTTTCATTTACAAAATTGCAATAGTAATATATACTAAGTGACATATAAATCCGAACACCCAGTTTAAATGGTTTTATTTTAATAAAATTTTGTATTAGTACTTAATGAAGCATAATAAGTAAATGATAAAAATTTCAAAATGATTGCACTGCTTTAAAGCCCTTTGACCTTTAATAATGTGTGGATGCACCCTGATGTGCTACGCATTCTCCAACGCGCCTAGGCATGCTTCTGATCAGGTGGTCAATGTCCTCCTGTGGTATCTCATTCCAGGCAACCACCAACTTCTCGAAGTGCTTTAGAGTCTGAGGAGGACGTTGCAAGTTGAGCAATCTCCTACCCATCATATCCCACACGTGCTCAATTGGGTATAAGTCGGGACATCTTGGTGGCCATGGTAACAATGTGACATCATTATGTTGAAAGAAGTCTATTGTGACTCTTGCAACATGTGGTCGGGCATTATCTTGTTGGAAAGTTGGATCTGCCAGGGTGTCAAGATAGGGTAAAAGATGGGGTTCTAGAACTTCGTGGATATAACGCTGCGCGTTCATGTTACCTCTGATGAAGATTAAAGGTGACCTGGAACCATAAGCTATAGCACCCCAAACCATAACTCCAACAGTGTGATGAACATGTCTTTCAACAAAAAAACTGTGGATTCCTCCTTTCACCACGTCGCCTTCTAACCCTGGCACGACCATCGTGCATGCCTAAACAAAATCGAGACTCGTCACTAAAGACAATAAAAAAATTCAAACACAAGTTGTAGGATTTCGAGGAGGCAAAATGTGGGTAACCTTGACCACGACCTTGATCGCGACTTTCAAGGTCAAGCGAATATTTTTAAATAGAACTCACTTTTACACAGGAATTGAAAAGACAAAGAAATTCTACTTACGAGTATGACCTTGGCTGTACCACCGTCATATTCAAGGTCATACCAACGACGATTTGCTCTAGCAAAAATGTTCGACGGCACAGTTGTATGCTTTGGGGGTCACCCGAAGGTGATCTTTGACCATGACCTTCACCAATACATTCAAGGTCATATCGAAATTTCACATGTTCAACGAAAAAATTTATTGCTTTCTGGAATTTTGGTTTGAAAATCAAATGACGTGAAGTCAAGGTCAGATTAGAACGTAACATTTTCTTTGTTCAAAAATGCTCATTACACCGATAATCGAAGTAGACAATAAAATGCAGACAGTTCTAGAGTTTGTAGAAAAGATTTATAATCTCTTTTCATTCGTGAAATATCACAGCAAATAGCTGAACTCTGTCGATTAGGGAAGTTATTAAAACATGTATCTCCCAGGAATTACTACAGCGCTTTTAAAAAGGTCTACCCTTCATCTTTTGAAGTGATCAAGTCAAGCCGTGATAAATACTGTATTTTGACATGAAAATAACAGATGAAGGTTCTAAGATGGTGGCTGGGCAATCGCTCTTGCAATGCTCCCATTTTGATAATACAATTTTGTTATTTCTACCCTTACTTGAATTGAATAAGTCATTGTTCAATATTTATCACAACTATAGGTAGGTAACTTAACAATTTGAAGTGAATGACATACAATGACAGTGGCTGATGCTAAATGTTCTTGCTGGTATGATTATTATTTTTTGCCATGTATAAACTTCATTACACAAAAGTTACTAAAAACTTCATGGAAAATCTAAAAACTGAAAAAATGGGGGCTTACAAATAAAAATTGACGTGTCCGAGGGTGTTTTCCCAAAATATACCAGGAGAGTCACAAAACTGGAGTGCGACTTTTTCGTTGTTGTTCACCACGACTGGATTTACAGACGTCCACGCGATGGTCGAAATTTTCAATGACATTTTGCAACATGGTCGGTTCTATGGCATTTATCTCGGCAATGATGTTGTTTCTGAGTTCTTGGAGGGTGGCTGGTTTGTTGACGTAGACCTTGCTTTTCAATATCCCCATAAAAAGAAGTCCAAGGGAGTCAAATCGCCCGATCTTGGTGGCCATGGCACATTTCCTCTGCGCGAAAACACGCGATCACCGAAGAAGGACTGCAATCGATGGATATTGACGTTGGTTGAGTGGCATGTTGCACCCGTCTGTTGGAAATAAACATCGTCCATATCCATTCCTTCAAGTTGCGGCAAAAAATAGTCCTCTATCATCACGTGATATCGCTCAGAATTGACGGTAACGGCGTCCCCGGCCGCATTTTCGAAAAAGTAAGGTCCGATGATGCCTTTTGACCACAATGCACACCACACAGTCACTTTTTGAGGATGCATCGGCTGCTCTTGATACTCACGGGGATTTTCGTTCGCCAGATGCGGCAGTTTTGCTTGTTTACCGTCCCATTCAGTGTGAAATGCGCTTCGTCGCTGAACATGATTTTTGATGAAAAATTGGCATCAATTTGGCGTATCCAATCTGAGAACGTTCGGCGCGAAAAATGGTCGGCCGACGCAGCTCTTGCGTCAATTGGATCTTGTAGGCGTGTATATTCAAATCTTTGTGGAGAATGCGGAGCAAACTGGTTCTCGAAATGCCCAATTCTTGGGATCGACGCGTTGTTGATTGTTTCGGATCGTCTCTCACACTCTCCTTCACAACAGCAATATTTTCCGGTGTGCGAACGCTCCTTGGCCGGCCAGAGCCTGGCAGATTTGCCACAGAACCTGTTGCCTCGAATTTGCGCACCAGACGACCGATGGTTGTTTCGTTTGGGCGGTTTGTTGCGACCGAAATGTTCACGTAGCGCGCGAAACGTGTTTTTTATTTTGCACCATTTTTGTAGTGCTCTTGAATAACTTTAATGCGGTCTTCAATCGAATACGACTCCATAGCGATCAATGGTAAACATTCAACTAACAAAATGACATGTCGGTGACAGAAAACAAAGATGGCGTCTATGTCAAATTGACGTTTACTTTCCTGCGTCCCTATTGGACAACCCTTTATTTCCGCTCACGATTTTACATGATGAATCGTGAATCAATACTCTTATTTATGCTGTAGTATCAAATGTATAAACAGGTATTCTATAGGTCGGATGCCGGGTCAACTAAACGTACTGCTGGCTGAAGCCGGTGTACCGTACGACGACGTATTGGAGATGGACGAGATCAACGACGATTTCCCAGATACGGACCTGGTGTTGGTCATAGGCGCCAATGATACCGTCAACAGTGCAGCGTTGGAAGATCCAAACTCGCCGATCGCCGGCATGCCAGTACTTACCGTTTGGCAAGCGGAACACGTCATTGTCATGAAGAGGTTTGTTCTTTTGAAGTCAGTCATAGTACGGGAGCTCTACAGAATAAAATTAGCAATCGAGACGTTAGTGAAGGACCGTATCGTCAGCAACTCCTACAATTGTAGGACGCCTTTGATTTTCATAGTATTTTCTCTCCTACGGAAAGACTGAGGTATTTCTAGATTTAGTATAGAAACAATTCCCAATGGCCATTTTATAACGCTCATTTCTTGACAGATAAGATAAATGATGTACATTGTTGCCAAGTTGTACCTTTTTTTGGCGAAACGTAATTAGAAATGAGGTTATTTGCAAAATAATAGTCTTAATTATTGTGCATGGCTTGTTTTATGAAAAGTTGTCTTAATATTCACCAAAAACTAGATTAAATTTCGAACAGTATGTGTCTTAACAGTGGAAAATGCACCAGCGGCTCGCGTGACAAAAAATACAAAAGGCACCAGCGGTCATTGCATATAAAAATAACGTCGATTCATCGATTTGGACCACCTCGCCAGGTCCATCCAACATATCATCGTCCAACATTATAGTTAAATAAAGATCAACGATCATTTCATCAAATCATCAAAAAACTTGCAAAACCTCCAAAACGCATTTTCATGACAATCCTGTGCCGATTGCACACATTTTTGCGCTAGTATGTAAGTAAGAATTTGACAAACCAAGTCAACGTATCCAGGATTTGGCAACATTGCGAATAGATGGAGAAATTATGATAGTGATGGTGGTGTAGTGATGGGAATAATTATCTGAAATAAATGAAATGACTACTTAACAATGAACTATTTTCATCATTTAAATAATGCAAAATTGCGTTATTGCGATGAACAGTATCACAGTAACTTACAGAGTATGTTATATTCATATAATTTAGAACAATCTTTTGTATGAACAAGAAGAAAACTTTGAAGTTCTATAAAATAGCGAGCAGAGGTTTCCTTAAAGAAAAAATGATATTTTCGTGCAAGTTACATCCTAATATTTCATTTTAAAATAAGAAATGAACTATTTGCGATAGGTCAAGCAAAT